>VWYK01079218.1:0-14001 GCA_013399775.1 Semnornis frantzii | reverse complement strand
TCCCCTTGGATCTTGCGATTATGACTTCTAAAGAAAACCTCTTAGAAATGTATTATCTGTGGTTCCCACTCAGCTGTTTTGCAGACAATCAGAGAATGATATGGATTTCTAACAGGGGAATGTTCCTATCAGCATGACAAGGAAATAACAACACAGGATGCATTCCTAGCCTCATCATAATATAAAAGATAGATTCTTTTGTGTAATGCTGTTGGTTTCAAAAGAACAGTACATCAGTTAAAAATGTTTTGCTGAATAAACAGTCATAAACATGCTTGTAAATACTCATCTGGTCTTTTGTTCACAGATTGAAGAGGCAAAAGAGGAGTTTAATGGTCACTCTGAAGAGGTAGACAAAATAAATCAGATCTGCAAAAACCTTCAATTCCAGCTCAATAAAATGAGAAGCTTTGAGGAGCCTCCGTTTGAGAATGAGGCTAACGTTATTGTGGACAGATGGCTGGATGTATGTAAAAAGTAAATTATCAGGGTGGTCTTATCTGTTATGCATTACAGTAATTGATTCTGATGCATGTGTAATATTTGAAATAAATTAAGTGCAATATGGCAAAGATTCTTAAGAGGCAAATCCAAGTATTTACCAGAACAAAGCTTCCAGGTTGTCTGTTGGTGTAATGTTTCTGTTCTCTCAGGTAGTTTATATCACAGGTACTCCTTGACAGTAAATAACTACAGGAAATTCAGAAAGGCAATGTTTGTGTTTTCTGCATGAATCTGTAAGCTTCCATAAAAACTTCTGTGGATTTAAATTTTGGAGACAATCCGGAGAATTACAGTGCTGGTGCTTTTGGTGAGAAATGTTTGCTGCTGTCGATCTAAGCAGCGCATCAATACTGAGATTAGATGGTATTTACTGAGAGTAGATAAACATTAATGAGCAAGGCTCCTTCCTAAACCTGCCTTAAAACTGGCAAGCTGCCATTGTGATTGGTATGTTTGGCGACATGTGTGTCAGGGATTTAAGTATCTTCTCCATGACCAGTTCACTGTGAAGACACATGAGATTTATTTTTTTTCCCTTGTTACACTTGTTGTTTTTGTGGGTGGCTTCATCTCGCTCAGATTTTATTGTGCTGCTTTTGCTTTTAGACTATAACTCAACATTTTTGAAATCTGTGTATGTTTTCTCTATATAAATCTCATGGTAGATCAATGAAAAGACTGAAAACTACTGTGATAATTTGGGAAGAGCGCAGGCTTTGTGGGACAAACTTCTTAATCTATCTGGCACAATCGACGCCTGGGCAAATGCAGAACTTAAGAATGCAGAAGCCTGTTGTCTGACCGAAGAGGACCTTACACAGCTGAAGGTAATTTGAATGGATTTTTTTTTTACCATTAGCTTACACCGTAATGTGTATTATAAACATGCACATCCCATAAAAATATCAGCACGACAAAGAAAAAGAAAGTTGTAACATTTGCAATTATATCTGTGTGGATAGCTTCACTGAAGATACTGCATAATGTATTGAGGATTTGGGTCCTGGAAACTAATAAAAAAGGTAGTGTATATGTGTACTAAATTGTTTTAAGTGGATTCGACATTGCAAGCACTGCTTTAGACTAAAAAAGTCGCCTTGTTCCTTTGTGTTGTACCAACATACAGCAAAGAGAAGTCCTGGAAGGCTTGTAGTCTAAGTACAACAATATACATATTTCTTGTGCCTAGAGAAGAAAGAGAAGAGAATGTGCATAGGCTGATAATTAGTTTTCTAGTCAGAAATTGTCTGTCAGTGAAGATACTGAAGCCTCAGAAATGGCTGGTCAATGTACAGTTCAAGAAGAGGTTGCAAAGGTGGATTATTTGCTCCTGTGATCCTTGTCCCAGTGTGCTCCCCAGTATAATTTAATGCAGCTGTAATAGTGGCTGCCCGCTCAGGGTCTCCAAGGGCTGCACACAAGGAAGCACCAAGCAGAGCCTCTTCCTCACAGATTAAAGCATTAACTCTCAGTGTTGGGGTGCATTTGGCTGTAAAAACACATGTGCTAGCTCTGTGCCACTGAAAAGTCTCACACATGGGGTTAAATGTTTTAATTTCTGCCTTTAGGGCCATATTGACCAGCTGTGCTGCTTTGATGTGGTTATAGTCAGTATCTACTAAAGAAAAATAACTCTCTGCTTGGGTGGGTTTGAGGCAGAATTATATCTCATATTCACTTCTTTGAAAATATTCAGGCAGGTTTATTTTGCTTAGCATTTACATGGTGCAAATAGTCGTGGCTTTATTATGCTTATTTGTAGCATTGCTGCTACTGTTAGCACAGCTTGTTTGTTTTAATTTGCAGAGCAACAAAAAACCAAGGCACTCTCTATGTATTGATCTTCCCGGTGAAACAGTTGAGGTGGATATTTTGTCATGTTATTATTGCCTTTGGCATTGTGTTGTCAGAATTTACCTGGGGTAGTTCAGGTCCTGGAAAGCTCCAGTAAAAATGCACCAGCTGGCAACTGCATCTTAAGAGCCATTTTGTTACCTGGAAACTGCTCAAGCCCGACATGATGTGACTGTGCCCCTGGTGTGCCGCTGCTGGCGCTTAGAAAGGGCTGTACTGGAGGTGGCTGCATGAAGGTTACTCTGCTGCTGTGAAAGGATAATTTTCAAAAGAGAGGAGGAAAGGTCAAGGGGGAGAAACCATGTTTCCCATGAGCTGGTATAAAACTGGAATAGAAGGAGAGAAAAGTGAATTCAGTGTGTCCGTATTTTAAGTACAGAGGACATCAGATGAATTTATTATTATTTGCTTTGTTGTTGATCCTGTAACATCTCTACCTTAATGTTGATTACCAAAAAGCAAAGCCAAAACCAACTGTGGCGTGTTTACCAGGTTGAAACCCAGGGTCATTTGTGACTGCCCAGCAGAGCACCAGTGCATGTGGTTTTAAGAAGCTAGTCATGGAAGAACAGAGAGACATTCTGCTTTCCCCTGTAGCCAGTATGCAAATAGGAAGTCTTTTAAGGGCTGCAGCACGTGGATTTGTTTAGATGATTGCTTGTATGAAGACTGCAAAGGAATATTTTATCCTGAGGGAGTTTGGAATATCAATTTGGGAATGTAAGACAGTGTGTTTGTTTCAGATATATCCTGTGTCATATATTGAAGCTGGTGTCTTATATTCACGTTACCAGGTTGTTCCAAAATCCATTCAGATGACTAGAGGTCTTTTAATATACAAAGGATTTACATTTAAAAAGTGTTTGCAGCATGTGTTATATTTTATCACATCCCTAACAAAGGGTTTCATCAGGATGCCAATTCTTGACTTTACGTCTGTAACATCTGAGACTATACCTTCTTAATAGAAGCACCAAGAAATAAATATAAAATTAAAATTATTTTCCTGAAAATTTACTTGGGTTAATACAGAAGTAACATAATTAAGATTGATAAATGTACACTAGATTTGGGCTAATAATGGCTTTGCCTCTGACTCTAATACCAAAAACATGTCTAAATTGCTAAAATTAAAATCAGGAAATGGACCAGCTCTATGGGAGCTCTAAATGTCAAAATGCAGAATCAGGATGTTAGTAATACAGTTTTCTAACAAAAACATGGACATTTCATTTGGGGGGGAACACAGTTACTGATTTTTTTTTTCTAACTTTAGGCATGCTTACGAGTTCAAGAACAGAAGCTTCAAAAATTTGACAACACGGTAACTGAGATACAAGAACTTCTGAATAGTAATGAACCTCCACTGGAGCTACAGGTACAAAGAAGTTTTACAGCTAATATACCAGTACTCGTTATTGCAACTCTGTTCCTAGTGTCATCTTGGGTGCAATCGTTTCTTGTTTTGACTTAAATCTACCCAGAGAGAATTGGAGGCTTTCTCCAGTTGTTAGAACCAAACCTATAATTTTAAACACAAAGGTCTCTCTCCCTTCTGTGCCTTTTAAGGTCTTAGAATTGATCCAACAGTTTTGCAGGCCTACTGAAAGAGGCCAATATCAATGATATCTGGCTTTTAGCTGTTGGGCAAGAACAAGGCACAGTGAACCATTTTGAGATCCCAGCAAATCAGCATGCAATTATGTTTTGAACTGTAGCTTTACCTGGGTATAACTTCATGTAAGAAAATCTTACTCTTCTTGTGTTAACTTCACACAGCAAAGAATCCATCCTTCTCCACTGTTTGAAGACCATGTTAGCCTATTTGGATCATATGCCAGTTCCCTAAGCATCTGCTCCCGGTGTCTGTCAGACGCACCTTGAGCTTGACCCAGTTTGGCTGTTCGTGTGTTTTTCCTCAGCAGACAGTGAAGTCAGAAGAGTTTCACTGGGCAAGGTGATCTAAGGAGCTTAGGAAGGGACTCAACAACCTAGTCCCTGGCACACTGCATTCCTCAAAAGCACTGGATGCCCTGCAGTGGTGTTTCAGCATGGGACTGTGATCCTGTTGTTGTCTCATGATAACCAGCAGAAGTTTTAAAAATAAGATTGAGGACCTGTGGCTCTGTAGTGACTAGTCTGGAGCCAGAGCTTCTCACCTCACTGCCATCCTTGCCTGTTTTTTTGAATAGGTGTAAGGAATTTGCCATGCTGGGATTGCAGCATGGAGGTTTGCTAGAGAGAACTGGTACCCTCTTTTGCATGATAAGCAAAGCATATGTAAGGCCTTTTTCCAGCTCAGGGCAGACACTGAAGGAGACTGACAATTTTTACCAAAGTAGTGCCAGTAAAAGCATCACCGTTAAATATGAGCAGAGATCATTCCTCCTCAGAAAAGCAGGGCTTGAATTCTATTATTTTTCAATTTGTGGAGAGAGATGGAAAGAAACTGGAACAAACAGTGATCGAAAATGTCTGGACTTCAGATCATTTCATTGCTTTTTGTATCTATCATGGATTTCTGTAATGCTCTAGGAAATCAGTCCAGTATAATATCTGACATATTAATTTCCAATTTCAAGGTCATCAGATCATCTGTTGTGCAAAAAATGGAGTTAATAAAGGAGCTCTTGTCAACAAAGAGGAGGACCAGTGAGCTCAGCGTGAATACTGCAGAACTAAAAGGAGATCTTGATCTGGCAAAGACACAGATTGGAATGACTGAATCACTTTTAAAAGCTTTATCTCCATCTGACACCTTAGAGATCTTTACTAAATTAGAGGTAGCATGACACTAATTACTCATCTTTTATAGTTTTATTCATTATTTCTATCCTGGGCAAGTCTTTGGAAGTGTTTCTACTGTGTATGTTGTAAACTGTTAGAACTCAAGTGAACAGCCTGGCTTGAACACTTCCTTAAGCTGCCAGAAACATGGGGGGAAAAAAACCTTTTTTTTTTTTTTTTCTGTATGTTATGAGATGTAGTTAACATTTGCAGCTACTGGAAATGGTTAGTGGTAGGCATGACAACTCTATACCACTCAAGATATATTGGAACAGTAGTGCGGGTACTGGATTGTGTCTTTTCCAGGACTGGGTAGTAAACAGAGATTGTCTTTTTGCCACCTGAGCCTGCTTGCAATGTAAGCTCCCAGTAAGCAGTTTCACCCAGATTTCCACCCTTTCTGCACCAGGGAGAGAAGTGAAAAAAGGGCCGCTTGCTTCTGGAAGGTTAAAGGCTGCCAAAGTTTAAACATCCTGTTGAGCAGTGAGTGGATTATGCACATTCTGGATGTCAGAACACTAGTGTTTGTGACAGTGAAACCACAGGCATTGGAAGAAAGATATAGGTTTTGATTAACTCTTCCATCTCCTAAATTACCTTTAAACCCACAGGGACTTGGCATGCAAAGTAAGAGATTAAGGGGTGGAATAGTGCCTACGGCAACAAAGGTGTTAGAGGTTCTAGGTGTTACATGCTCTAGAACATATTATATCACTGTACACCATCTATTTGTTCTGTGTGATGCCAAAACATACATGAGTGAATGTATGTGTGATTATTTTTGCATACAGACGCATATACATTGCTCAAGAAAAGTTCAGTGCTCATATCTACATATTGGTGGCCTTCTTAATGCAAACAAATGTTAAATTACTATGACACTTAAGCAGGACTAAACTCTTTTGCAAAACTCTGGTTTGTACTAAAGCAGCTCTGTACAGTGAACTTCTATTTCCACATCCAAATTTTTCTTTTAAACAGTTGTCCTTTTCTGTAACTTTAGGAGATACACCAGAAAATTCTGCAGCAAGAGCACTATGTGACCTTACTTCAGGAAGAGACGGATTGTCCTGACGTGGATGAATTAAATAAGCAGCTTAAATGTGTCACTGATTTATTTAACAAGAAGAAACATGTGTTTCAAGATCACTTTCTTGGTGTTTTGAACCGTAAGCAAACACATTTCACATTTATGTATCTTTATAGGTTCGTATTTACCATCATAATCACTTAATTTCATAGAGTCATAGAATGGCTTAGGGTGGAAGAGACCATCTTCTCCAACCTCCAGCCATGGACAGGGACACCTCTCAACTAGACTTGGCTGCACAGGGCCTCATCCAACCTGGACTAGAACACTCCCAGCGAGGAGGCATCCACGACCCCCCTGGGCAGTCCATTCCAGAGTTCCACCATCTTCATACTGAAGAACTTCTTCCCAAGATGTAGTCTAAACCTACTTTCCCTCAGTTTGAACCCATTTCCTCTTGTCCTATTGCTAGATACCCCTATGAAAAGTCCTTTTCCACCCTTCCTGCAGGATCCCTTCAGGTATTGGAAGGCAACTATAAGGTCTCCTCAGAGTCTTCTCTTCTCTAGGCTGAACAACCCCAGCTCCCTCAGCCTGTCCTCATAGCAGAGATCTTCCAGCCCTTGAATCATCTTTGTGGCACTCCTGGACTCACTCCAACAGCTCTGTGTGAAACTGCTTCAATATCTCAAACTGCTTCAGGGTTCTGAACAAGATACAAATGGCTTTTTGATTCCTACAAACCGGACAATCTGAATCAAAACCAAACAAAGTAGTTTGGTTTTTATTTTTTTTTTTACATTTTAAAAAAATTTAAAAGTATAAAGCATAATTGAGGAACAAAACATTTAATTCACAAATACAGAAATAATATGTTTTATTTTTAAATTATTTTTTAAATTTAATCATAGTTATGAAAGTGAATAGCCTTAGTAGTTACTCTTTGGTTTATGCAGACACAGGATAGTGCAATGATAGAATTAGGCCCAAAGATAGGTTGAACATCTTCAAGTACTGCTTTTAAGTAATATTTATTTGTGTGGAAATAAGAAAAGTTGCGAATAAACCAGTACAGGTTTTGTTTCCTGAAACTGCTTTGTATAGCAGACTGTACCTCCCAGGTGAACAGCTATGTTTATTGTCAGTTAGTGCTGGGTAAAAAAAAAAAATCACAAAGTATGAACTGCAGCATTTTCTGTTACGTTGTCTGTAATGAAAAGCAACCTTTGACAGTAGTGTAATGTTAAATAGGATTTTCTTTTAGGAAATACAGTTAATGAAGAAAATTGGAATGTGTCTTTCTTCAGGTCAGTGCAAGAATTTTAATGACTGGTTCAGCAGCACTCAGCTGTCTTTGAAGGACTGCTTTGACCCTTCAGAAACAAAACCAGTGCTGGAAGAAAGGCTGCGGAGGCTAAAGGTAAAGTATGAAAAAGTTCTAATTTCTAAAGCTGATTGGGTTTGAAGTTTTACCTTTTTACACAGGAAATTATTCTTGGAAGTGAATTCACTTACAGTGCTCTTGTAACCTGAGGGTGAACGAATATTTCATGTAACTTAAAACATTAAACATTAAAATAAGTGTAACATTTCAGGAATTGGAATTGTTGTAGAAAATATCAGTGGAAATACCATGAACTGAAAATATCAGTGGAAATACCATGAACTGAAAAAATCTTGTAGCCTGAGTATCTGTTATACAACAGCAAATTCAATGACTGTATCTTCTATTTGTGCTCTTATCCAGCACTTCCTAACATCTGAAGGCAAAGACAGAGATATCCAAGAGGTTAAAACTTTATTAAATAAAGTGAAGCATTACTTGCCCAAAGCAAGCATTAACCACCTTAACAGCTGTGTGAGAGATCAAGAAGCAGAACTGCAAAGATTAATCTCCAAGTGTCAGAAACGGGAAAAGGAACTTGGTGCTTCTCTCCAGCAGCTCAGTAGGTAGGGAGCCATTGTCATTTCTGACATTTTAATCACAAGTGCTATAAAATGATTCATAATTAAGTAACTGTAGTGAATGGCAAACAACTCTACTTTTTATTAAAGATGGTATTTTAATAAAGCGTAGTGAGTGTTATGTTGTATGCTTCATGTGCTTTTTTGCTTTATAGCAGTCTTAGTGTTGTATGGGAACATGTGCTTGTGCATAGTGCCAGTGACATGAACCAAGATACTTTAAGCTTGTGCTTAAAACTTTTTGTGATCGCGTGTGTGGTATTTATGCCACTTTTTCAGTAAAACATTGCTGTCAACACGTCCTAGTCATGCAATGCCTCTCATTTTGACCTATGTCTGTATTTGTACTCCCTTTAGCCTTGAAGAAAGCAGCAGGGTCTTGGAAGAGTGGCTCACAGCTCAGGAAGGAAAACTACAAGAGATCAAAAAAGATGAGACAAAACTTGAAAACTTTTATAAAACACTACTAATGGAAAGGTATCTATTTCTTTGGTCTTGTCTAAGAACTGTCTTCTAAAGAAGATTGCTCTGTGTTGTTACAACAAATAGATGTTCATTGCTTCTGCTTTGCAGAAAACCATTTGATTCCATGGCTCAGCTAGCAAAATCCTTGATGGAGGCTGGGCTGACAGATGATACCATTTCAGAAGCCAGTGGTCTCATTAGTAAATACCACACACTGACAACACATGTAAGTGAAATGGCAGGGAGTACTGAGAGGCTTCCTGTGGAAGGACAACATTTTGAAGAACTTGCCTCAGTTGTTACTTGCTGGATCAAAAAGCTTGAGGAGGCTGTTAATAACCTGAGTTCACAGGAAAGTGAGCTGACACCAGATGAAAGGATTACTCAGATAAAGGTATTGTAAATGTATGAAGTGTATTCCTCTGCCACTTCACAGCTCATGCTAATATCAGGAAAATGCTTTATGAGTCAATATTTTGTAAAAGTCACTGCTGATTGCCTGTGGTTTTGTGGCTTATTGGGGAGAAGGGGAATGTTTAGAATTGCTGGTTTTGTTTGTTTTGCGTAATTTATTACTTACACGAGTTTGCTGCATCTCTGGGTGGAGCATTGCTGAAGTCATGAGATACTAGTGGCAGTGCATCTTCCTATCACAGCCTGCTCCAGTGGCGGTGAAGAATGGGAGGTTATTAATGCAGCTGAGGCACCCAGAGAGTCTCTGGCTTCTCGGATGTCCTGCAGTGCCATTGTGCTGTGTGGGTCTGTCAGGCCCCTATGTCTTTGGGGTCTCCTCTCTCTGAATGCTTAAGAAGAGGTTACTGGGTTTTACATGTTTTGGCTTTATGGTTTTTTTTTTCTTTTTTGTCCTGTGGAAGGGAGAGTGGTTTAACAACTGTCTCTCTCTAAGGTTTTGGGGCTCTTTGTCAGAACAATTTTAGTGGTTTGGGTGTTTTTAATTCTAGAGAATAAGTAATAAACCAGCTTTATTATCTCGGCCCTTCTAAAACTTCTAAAAATGTGTGTTTATCATTTAAGTGCTGTATTGGAAGGAGAATTCTTTTGTCTTGAAAAGCAGTGTACAAAGTACAAAAAAAATAATTGGCAACATCTTTTCTTTTGTAACCAAAAATAACTGTATATGAACTCCTCCTGCTTTTTCTCATTTAATGCAGGAAATCACAGCTCTCAAAGATGTGGGAGAGGCCAAAATAAAGGACTTGATAGCTTTAGGAGAAACTTTAATGAAAAAAGCAAAAAACAAGAAGCCATTGGTTCTGCAGACTATTTCTGAGCTCCAGAACAAATGGGAAAGCACCTGTCAGTTAGCCACTGAGTATGGAAGGTAATGTAGAACTCGCCAAGAAGCAGTACAGCTATCTTTTACTGCTATATTGACTTTTTCTCTTCTTCCTATACCAGTTCTATTGAATTTGTGGTTTGTTGAGGGCAGAACAAGACACTACAAAAATACTTGGGTTATTGCAGTACTGAGGAGGGGCAGGTCACACTTTGGATTGAGTGATCAAATGGGGGTTGCAGCCAGGAGGTGTAAGAGGAGTGGCAAGACAGTTGGGGTCTGCCCAGGCCGCCTGATTCCCTTTTGGGCTCAGCCAGTCTCGTAAAATAAAAATAGGTACACCTGGTGCTCCTTGCTTCCTCAGGCTGCAAAGTGAGGGTACACTGATTTAACCACTGCAGTGGCCCTTCCCTCTAACATGATCTGGGCTCTGTGTCCCAGGCAAAGTCCCCCAATAGAAGTGGGATATACCTTTGTACAGATTTGTATTGATTCAGAAGAGAGTCTGGGGTAAATTCAGGAGGATGGTATTTTTTAAGTAGAGTTTTTAAAGCCTGGTTTATTCCGTCTTTATGAGAGGCTTTCTTGACTATGGCAGCTGTTAAGGCAAACAGGCACTTTAATGTTGCTGACACTGTTGCAGCTAATGTCTGAGAGCCAAACTGATCCATTAAAGCATACCAGATGTGTTACATAAACACAAAACTGCCATTCCGATTTTGCACATTCAGACACATTCAAGATACCTGTCTGCCATAACATCCCTGAATCTACTTCCAGTAAAATGACTGGGAACTTTGCTGTTGAGATCAATGAAAGATAGAGTAGGTCTACTGTATACTTTTTCTTAAATGTCCAAGGAATTCATTATTCAAATTAAGTATTTTAGAGAATATTCAGTTGCTCTATTACTCACCAATTAGCACAAGTAATGCAGATGACTTTCAGAAAGAGCACTGACATTATTGGATCAGACACCACAGAATGCAGAGCACCCTCTTGACAATATATGGAAGACAGGAGATTAGGTGCTCAGCATGTCAGAAGTGATGCTCAGAATCTTGCAGGATCAGGCCTGTGAATAATATGTGACACAGTAACAGCAGTAATGTGAAGCTGTAATAAGGAACTTGAAGCCAAGAGTACATCATGTATGTGAGGCTGTGCTATATTAGACATTTGCAAAAAAACAATGAACCTTGAGGGGCAAGAAACAAAATACACTCTGTTTTTGTCCTCATTTATCCTCCCGTACCTTAGAGTTTTATAACCAGATTTTATTTGTTTAGATTTGTGGGTGATCTTATTTTAAAACGTTGGTATTTAAGTTCCATCTGGAAAATGTCTGAGCTTCATCACTAAATGTGAACCTACAAATGTTACTTTTGTCTCTCTGATCAGTTACATATTTCCTGTGGACAAATGCAACCTGCAGTAGATAAGTGAGCATGCTTGTAACGCATTCAAGTCAAAATCCAATGTTAAGGTCAAGAAAGGAAGCATTGGATTATGCTAACAAGACTCATATTGCATACGCTGGTTCTGTTGTTTGCATCTTCAAAACACTGATGCAATGTTTATCTTCTGCAGACCATTCCTTTTCAGGAGACTGTCATAAGAAGTTGTCTAGGAAAGTAGATTCATAACCATACTGTAGTTTTAAAATGAAACTTTTACTGTAATGAAAACCAGAAAAATGCAGAGCATGAGCATCATATCTCAGACACTAGAAACCATGGGTCTATAGGTTAAGTTTTTAAAAGAGGTTTAGTCACTTGTCCTGCACTGAAGTCCAATTCAGCAGCAATACATTCAGGGTTTTTCAGTTCCATTATCTTGAAAATTACAGTCTAAAGTTGATCAGTATTTTAAGAGCTGAAAAAAAGTATTCAGTATGCTCAAGTTCATTCTGAAGGTTACCTTGTTAAAAAATTGACATTTTCTAGGTAATGAATAACTTTTAAAAAATACTATTAAATGCTATTTAATGAAATTAATGCAATTAAATACTATTAATTTTTTTCTTAGCACTCAAGAACAAGTGCAGTTCAACAGGGAGCAGTATGAGCGAAACAAAGACGATCTGAGACTGGCTCTAACTGAACTGGAGAAACAGCAACAGGAAATAGGTTTTGCCCTTCAGCCTGGCTTGCAGGAGAAGCAAGCTCAGCTGACAAACTATGTCAACCTCCTGCAGAAAGCAGAAGACTTAACTTGCCGACTCAATGAGTTGAAAAGACCAGAAGATCACCTACAGGGTTCTTCTGGGGATCCCTGCCTCACAGAAGTGGAATGGTTGGAATTAAAGCATCAACATGAAAATCTGCTCAGCCAGTTGAAGGTTAGGACCTCTCTGCTTTTCTTTACAAGATTATTGTTTGCCTGTAGTGTCATTCAGATAGCAGATTTATGGGTGAAACTGGGAATGGTGGAAGTTCCTCTGCACAAGGGTAGTGAATCCTCTCTCGCCCTTATTGCGGAGAAAAAGAGTACCAGAAGCTCATATTTCTCACCACCTTATGCTTTGCAGAGGGATAAATGTTTCAATAAATGAGTCTGAGGTAAGTGCGAACTGTAGTATTTTACAGTTCTGTAAGAGATTCAGATAACTATAATATGAAGCATTTGCTCCTGTAGTCCCTAAGGCATGGTGGCATTTTTCTTTTCTTTTGGAAGGAAGAATGGCTTTTCCTACATCTTGTTTGTTACTGGTTCCACCAAATTTAGTGCAAACTGGGTTTGCACCCTGTGTTACATTTGCATCTACTCTTTAATCCATTTTGGATGGAAATGTCCTAAGTTTGACAGGACAGAATCTCAGGCCAGCCATGGGCTGCAGGCCATTAGCAATTCTGAGTCAACCAGGGCAGCTGACTTGACTTGGCTTGCAGATGTATCCCAGCCCGTGAACAGCAGGCTCAGTAACAAGGAGGAATTTTGTTGGAGAGAGGGGAGTTCCCTACTTGAATCTCCTGCTTGGGCTTCTCGTCACCCTGCTCCTCTTCCCAACGTTGCTCTTGAGGACTTCCTTCCTGGATGTTGTGACTGCTGCACTTTTTCTGGGCTCAGTATAACTTTGTCTTGTATTGGCACTAATTTGGCCATTTCATTATATGTTTTCCTGTCAGCCTCTGGGTCTTCTCTCCTTTTCCTGATTCTCCTTCTCTGCTGGGTAGGGTTCATCAGACTAAATGCTAGAGTTTAGCCTCAGATATGGGCTAAATATAGACAGGAAAGCATCTGTTTTAGAAGTATATATATTTATGGAATGCAAAGACATTTCTTCCTACCACTAATGAAGTTTATCTTCATGGTGGAGTCATCGATGTGCTGCAAAGAGGGCAAGGTATTTTCTGTGCATCTGTGATTAGTTGGATGTTTTATGAGAAGCAGGATTTTGTGCTATTGAGCTACTGGAAAAGCTTTGATGATTTGTGGTTGACTTATGTTTGTTTGTGGTAATGGTGGACTAATCCTAGAAATTCCTTGGTTTCTAGAACATAGTGCAGACTTTGGAAAGTCGTGTTCAAGAGCATCAGCAGTTTCAGGATATGGTAGTAGGCCTGAGCACTGACCTGAAAACTGTCTCTGAGAAGCTTGCAGATTGTGAAGGGTGTGCAATGAAACGACCATCAGCTGAGCTAAACCAGTTGACATCACAGGTATGTTGGCAGGTTTTGCATGACGGAGGAAGTGGTTCCATGCCCTAGGACATATATAAAAGAGAATTGCTNTATCATAACGTTTTCAAACCCAGTGTCAAAAAATATCTAAGTGGAGAGAAATATAGAGACATTCTTTTAAAATGACAGTTCGGTTGGCTTTAAAGTATTATGCAAATGTGAGAAAAGAGGGCATAAAACTAATCTTAATGAACTGAGCAGACCTTTCCTGTCAGCTGAACTGAAAGTAGAATTATCCTAGCTCAGAAGTTTGTTGTTTTTTCTTCTCTGGACATAATGAGGAAAGAGAACATTTAAGTTCATGTTAGTAAATGTCTTTAAATTAGCCATAGCACAAAGCTTAGGAAAACATCAGTGAGCCAAGTTCAGTGTCCTTCATGCACAAATAGACTTACTTTTGCACTTTGGCAGAATGG
>VWYK01079216.1:41524-54513 GCA_013399775.1 Semnornis frantzii | reverse complement strand
GGTCTATTTCGAGAGCTCTGCGGCGGCGCTTCCTGCGGGGGTAGCGGCTTGGCCGACCGGCCCTCTTAGAGGCGCGGTGGCGTTGGGCCGGTGGCGGCCTCTGGGGAAGGGCGGCAGGGAGGCCCTGGGGGACCCACGGTCTGCCACCAGCTCCCCGGCTGCGGCCGGGGCGGTGACTCCGGCAGTGGTGGTTTGTCCCTACCGGGAGCGGGTGAGTCACTGGGGAGAGGAGGCGGGCACTGCCTCCCGCCCTGTCTGTCGGGTGTCGCCGCTCTCCTTGAGGCTGCGGGAAGGTCCTCGGAGGCGCTGGGCTGGGCCGTGGGGAGCCCCCAGTTGCCCCGGCGTATCCTCTCTTCTCATATGGAGGAAAAAGAACCCTTTTGGGAGGGAGTCTGTACAGCGCTCACATGTCAAGCCCGCTAGGCTCAGAGGCGACTGCCACGGAACCCTAAGTCAGCCGGGAGCAGGGTGCCCTCTGGTCAAGGGAACTTAAGCTCTTGGCAGGGAGTACTTAACGTTGTCTGTCATATCACTTGGTTTAAGATACGGAAGACAATGTTTAGTACTATTTGGATGATGAATTCCCAGAGACGTGATCTGACTTCTCACTTAATCCTTAGGAAAAAGATGGCTAGCATAGCTGTGACCTTTTTACCTACATACGGACGCATAAACACTAACGTTTCTTTGATCCAAGCGAAGGGACTCCATGGAGAATAACTTAACAGAAATCGTATAATTTAGTGTGTTTGAACACGTAATGATGGAGTTGTCAGTTGTTATTTGCTTGGGGCTTGTTATTGGTGACGGTTTGGTTTGGTTGGTTTGTTTTGTTTTCAGCAGTTGAGTCTGTACTTTTCCTGTTCACATAGCCTTGGAGCAGTAACTCCAGAGCCATTTCTTAGAATAATCTGTGCAGGAGATGGTTCTGCTTCCTGTTACTTTATTCCATCTCCCAGCTGATATGCTTCCACAGCCACTGCTCTGGAAGGTATGAAGCCCTGCGGTCCTTCTATCAAACAATGCCCTTGGTTGATTCTTCCAGGCAAGATTTCTCTTTCATTAGGCAAGAGCTGGATTGGGCTGGTTTTGCTTTTTTTAAGACTAATAAAAGATTAGCATTTAATTTCTAGGAAGAGAGAAGGGTAGAATCATATTTCCATCACAAATTGGTATGCATTCTTATGCATCTTATTTCAGCTTTCCTGTCAGGGCTGCATCTATGACCTGTACCATTCTTACCAGGCATTGGTTTCACGTCAGGGACACTTGCCTTTCAGCCCAATTTGTCACTCAAAGCCATTAAGGAATCTCCAATCTCAAGGACATTGTACAAGCTAGGAAGGAATCTTTAAAGTTGGTGCAGACCAAAATAGAGCAACTGGTTTTCTTTGGAAGTAACATCTTTATTGTGAGCATCCATTGGTGTGGATCTTGCTGGTGGTGGCAAGAGCGGCCAAGCTTGTGTACATCCAATGGCTCTTGAGCTGATTGTATCTTTCCAGCAGCTCAATGTTAGAGGGCCAGCAGTGGTGCTGTGTCTCCTAACCAGCAGCAAAGTTACTCTGATCCAGGTTCTAGTGGTTAATGTGATATGCCTGCTGTCAGGGGAGCAAATGAACAGGTGCTGCAGAGGCCAAGTTGCTGGGTCACGCTGGAATACGTGGCATATCAGCCCCTTTTACACTAATAAATATTTAGACTACTGAAGAGACTTGATTCACAATCATTTTCTTTCTGTAAGGGTGTTTTGGGAGACCTTCCCCTCAGCTCCTCATAGGACATTTTAGATGTCTTCTGTAGCTTTACAGGTCAGCAAGATTGGCTGCTGCTAGAGTGGTAAATTGTCTCCATGAGGTGATGGGATCCAGGTTGTTAAATAAAGGCCACAGTGCTGTCTTAACAAATCATGCCTTGAGATTAGTAACTTCATTTGAGAGTAATGCTGAGTGAGTGCATGATGTTGGCCTCTAATTGTCTTTTTAAATCTGAGACAGGCACATTCTTTAGAGGATCTTCTGTTCCTATCTTGCTGAAGTTTTATTGACTATACTAATAAAAATGGTGTCCTTTTATGTGTCAAGCACAATGTATCTTTTTTGGAGAGCAGCCTGCAAATGGGAAATTCTTGAATGATTCTTTCTCCTAAGTGCTGGAAAGAAAGCATTTGAGAGTCCTTGCCATACCAGGAAAATGTCATGATGAAAACCAGCCTGAATCATGGACACTTTGAATAAATCCTGGAGGGTCATTTGGAATTTTAAGATTTTGCTGCCAGTAAATGAAGAGAAGGCAGGAGGGAAAGCTGTGTTAATGGTTGAACTGATCATAAACTAGCATGAATTCTGAATCACCTTTGAAAACTGCAAACTGTAGGCATGCTATGATTTTCTTAGCAACACACAAGTAAAGTAGAGCTGAAACAGCTTGGTCTACTCTTCCCCTAGTTCACTCAGCCCTGATGATTATGACTGATAGAAGAATCCTTAAGACAAAACTTGTACAGAATTCCAAGCAAAATCACTTTACTTTTCTGTATGTACTTGCTTTTTTGCTATTATCTTTGAAACCCTTTGGAACATTCAGTTCTCCCTGTTCCTGTGCATCTTCTATTATATCCACGTTAGATCTGCTTTAGGGCAGAATGAAGGCTGGGTGTATGTTGCCTTTGGTAGGCATTAGTACTTTTCTGCTGGGAGCAGGCCAATTTGATTAATATTGAGAAAGATTCTTTCAAAGATAGATAATCAACCCAAGCCTCTTGTGTATCAGTCTCTTGTTATGAGAGTCGTAATGGCTAGCGCTGCCATCAGAATCACATTGATAAATCTGAGAGATAAGCAGCAAAGGAACAAACCCCAGTGATGTTAGTGCTTATGCTCATTACTGGTAGAGCTGACACAGCTGAGCAGGGAGAGAGCTTGAGGTTGTCACTGAAAACAGATGCATCTTTGGTTTCAGGATTTTCTGGACAGTGGGCAAAGCTATACTAAATGAGTACTCTTAATGAGCTAGTTCTGCCTTTTCTAAATCTAGATGGGTGAATTCAGCATGGTCTGTTTGGAGGAATATTCTTGCTCTTGTGATGATGCAAAAGATTCCACCTACTTCCACGCAGCCTTTGTTTGTTATTTGTTGTGCATCCATGAGGAAGAATGAGTGTAGGTGTATGTCTAAGAATACTAATTTTCTGATCTTCTGATGAATGTTGTCCATTTGCTTAGGAATGATATTAAAATGCAGATTTCAATTTGAATGCTGAGTCAATAAATTGAAACAAATACAAGTATCAAAATATACCTTAAAAAAATGAAAACACAGAAAAGTACTTTTGGTGTCATTTGCTGCTACTGTGTTTTTTCCTGAAATATCTTCTCGCAGTCAATACTTTTCAGTTTTTGTTGTGTTGCCATGTAGTGTTAGTCTTATTTTGTTCTAAACTGCAGGTTTGAATGGAAGATGCCATGCTAAAGACCTTCAAACAGGTATCAAAACTATAATGAGCAATATATATATTTTTTGCAATTGGTTTTCTCCTCAACACAGAATTTCACAAAGAATATTTCAAGATCTCGCTTAGTCCAGGTTTTAATGGCATAGGTAAAATTTTCAGAGCTTCGTTTGGAATGTCATTCCATAGGCTTGTAGTTTCACCATTAAACTTTTTTTCACTGCATAAAATGTGTATTTTTTTCCATTGCTTAATTATATGTTACTGTTTATCATTAAAGTATACATTTTTACAAAGCATTCTCAGTTTCAATTTACTGTCTTTTAACAGATGTGCCCTGTTCAACATGAGCCTGCAGTGTGCTCATGCAGCCCAGACAGCAACCTAGTGCTGGGCTGCATAAAGAGCAGTGTGGGCAGCAGGGCAAGGGAGGGGATTCTGCCCTTTTACTCTGCTCTCCTCAGACCCCATCTGGAGTACTGTGTGCAGTTCTGGAGCCCCCAGCACAGGAAGGACATGGAACTGTTGGAGCAGGTCCAGAGGACGGCCACAAAGATGATCAGAGGGCTGCAGCAGCTCTCCTATGAGGACAGGCTACAAGAGTTGGGGCTCTGCAGCCTGGAGAAGAGAAGGCTTCGAAGGGACCTTAGAGTAGCCTTCCAGTATCTGAAGGGGGCCTACAGGAAGGCCGGAGAGGGACTATCGACAAGGTCTTGCAATGACAGGACAAGGGGCAGTAGGCTTAAAGTGGCAGAGAGGAGATTTAGACTGGATGTCAGGAGGAAGTTCTTTGCAGTGAGGGTGGTGAGACACTGGCACAGGTTGCCCAGGGAGGTTGTGGCTTCTCCCTCCCTGGAGGTGTTCAAGGCCAGGTTGGAGGAGGTCTTGAGTGACCTGTACTGGTGGGAGGTGTCCCTGCCTCTGGCAGGGGGTTGGAACTAGATGATCCTTGAGGTCCCTTCCAACCTTACCATTCTACGATTCTATGATTCCTTTTAGTCTTCCTTTAGCCAAGTTCTGTGCATTTAGCTTCTTTGATTATCTTATTCTGAAATAAAATACCATTTCTTGCTATTGTTTCACACTGTGGCTTACACTGTAGGGCATTTTTTGTCATTTTTGCAACTTTCAATACAATGGGATTGGACCCTGTTTTTCTTTTCCTGAAAATGTCACCAAAAAGAAGCTGATTTACTATTCTAATTCAAGTAACATAAATATCTAAAACTCATCCTAGACTGAGTAGTTAGTGCAAAGGCTGGGATCGGATAAGATGTAACCCCAAATATTTTTCAGAAAACTGACATTAGAATCTCAGTATTTTTCTGTATATTCTAGGACTTGGACTGAGGATGCCTATTTTTCTAAAATCTGCAAAGGCAGCTGCTGTCCTTTCAAACTGTCTAGCACCTTTTAGAAGTCTGTACTTTGGCTTTCTCTACATGAGAACACAGTGAAACTACATCCCTTTGCAGAATGATGACCTCTAAATGATGTTGCATTCTGGCTTCTGTTGGCAAATCTTCAAAGACAGCCTCCTTTTCATTGTCCATCCATTGGGAAACCCAGAGAATAGCCTTTGAAGCTTCCCAGGGATTTTTGTATTCCCCACCATCCCTCCAGCCATCCAAATCTCTTGCTGCTTCCTGGCTTGGGAGCTGGAACCACAGCGAACAGAAGTGTACCATCCAGGGGAAGAATAGTTAATGTGGAAGTGCAAGGAAAGATACTACAATAGCTTCATATATTTTGTTTTCTATCTGTACAGCCTGAATGTAGGTACTGGGAGACTAAGTTCATGGATATTTTTTATAGAATTGTAGAATCAACCAGGCTGGAAGAGACCTCTGAGATCATTCAGTCTAACCTATCACCATGGCACCAAGTGCCTCATCCAGTCTTTTCCTGAACACCTCCAGGGATGGGCACTCCACCACCTCCCTGGGCAGCCCATTCTAATGTCAGTCACTCTCTGTCAAGAACTTCCTCCTAATATCCAGCCTATACCTCCCCCAGCACAACTTGAGACTGTGCCCCCTTATTCTGTTGCTGGTTGCCTGGGAGAAGAGACCAACCCCATCTGGCTACGACCTCCTTTCAGGTAGTTGTAGGGAGCAATGATGTCACCCATGAGCCTCCTCTTTTCCAGGCTGCACACCCCCAGCTCCCTCAGCCTCTCCTCACAGGGCTGTGCTCCAGGCCCCTCACCAGCTTCGTCACCCTTCTCTGGACATGTTCCAGTACCTCAGCATCTCTCTTGAATTGAGGAGCCCAGAACTAGACACGGTACTCAAGGTGTGGCCTGAGCAGTGCTGAGTACAGGGAAAGAATAACCTCCCTTGTCCTACTGGCCACGCCTTACTGATACAGGCCAGGATGCCATTTAGGGTCTAGAAGAAACCCTTTGGGAACCCCAAAAAATTGACACACTATTTCGGCTGTGGTCTCACCAGAGCAGAATAGAGAGGGAGAAGAACCTACCTAGACTGCTGGACACACTTTTCTTAATGCACCCCAGGATGCCATTGTCCATCTTGGTCACAAGGGCACATTGCTGTCCCATGAACAATAGGACTCCAACATCTTTCTTCATGAAGCTGCTTTCTAGCAGGATGACCCCCAATCTGTACTGGTGCCCAGTGATATTCCTCCTCCTCAAATGCAGGATTCTGCACTTGATGATGAAGAGGTTTCAAGGCACCAGAATAGAAGACAAGGACTGTTTTGTCATTCAAGTCAAACCATATGTTTGATGTGTGCACTTCCTTTAGAAAAAGCCTTAGATTGAAAGGTCTCCCAGGCTATGAGTTGTGTTTAAGTGTTTAACCTCTCCTGTTTTGTACCATAGGGGAATATTAAATCTAACATGGAGAAAGCTGCTTAAACATTGCAAAATTACAGTTGTAATAAGATAGTACACATGAGAATTCAAATAGATTTTCAGTTCTTTGTATATCCTTCCTGATGCATTGCATTGCTCCTTTCACTTAAGGTAGGGTTCTGTTCAAGAACAAAAACCTGTGTCAGCTCCAGCCCTTTAAATTTATTCTATCTCTTTCATATCACCGTTGGTCTGTCAAGACTCAAGGAGAACAGAAAACATGCTGCAGCATACAAAAGCTAAGATATTTAAGATACTTTTACCTATCTTTTTTTTTTTTACCCCATTTCCTCCTGAACTTATTTTCCATCCTTGAGGTGCTGCTAGCAGCAGGCAGCAGTAGTCCAATATATTCCTGATAATACTAGAGTGTCCAGGGAAATACTGGTATGGACTTCTCAGCTTCCCTCCAGTCCCCCTAGGCTCTGAAGACAAGAGGAGTCTTCTGCATTTCTGAAAGCACAGGTCTGAGGAGACCTTTAGTTATTATCCCAAAGGCAGAAAAAAAAAAAAAAAAAGTAAAATCCTCAGTTATCAGGATGCCAGAGATTATAGTTACATCTAGCAGATAGTTGGAGTAGTTTGTCCTGGTTTTGTTTAGCTTTGTCTTCTTGTAACCCTGGTTAAAAACTCCTGCATGTCTGTTAAGGGGTTAATACAATCCCCCCTACACGCAAATACCCGTAACATACAACGTTGTCATGCAGCCTTTCCTCAGGATGACAGGAACAGAACTTGGATATTCTTCCCCCACAACACCACTTTTAAACATTCTTTCATGTCATTGTTACATCCCTCCCGGGGAAGCTTTCCTGGGACATCAGTATCCTTGCCCGTACCCGCTGACCTGAGCGATCCCTTGTCACCATTCCAGGGACTGCTTTTGTTCATTCCTCCAAGCATTCCTTCTTGCCTACACTACCAGGTTTCAGTAGCCACGGAAATCATGCCCTTCCTGAAGCACTGGACCCTCCTGCACATTTCATAGCATAGCAACACAACTCCATTACCATGGATCCCAGACACAGGCATGCAGAATTTATCTAAAATAATCAAGCAGCTGAGGGACACCAATTCCAGCTACAGTCAGCTTGGACTATAAAGCAGTTAAAGCTAAAAGATAGTTTACAAGCACTTCCAAGGAAGGCAAAACAATGAAGTGTATTTTCCTTCTTTCTTTTTTTTTTTTTTTAATGGCCAATATAATGCATATGGTCTGGTAAACAAGAGGAAAAAATTATTCATTCACTCCTAAATTACTTCCCACTGAGATATCACACCTGCATGTGGTGTTTGAGACCTGATAGCTCTTTCTTTGAAATATAGCTACAGTGTAGAAGTTTATTATCCAGCTTTTAATTTAAATGAGGTTGTTATGCATTGCTGTCTTTTGCCTAAAATCAAATAGACTATGAGAGAAAGATGTACTTGGTTTCTCTCTGCAAAGCAGCTGGCATGACTGGTGTCAAGTTGGTCTTGACACCAGCTGGTCTGTCTTTTGGCACTCAGCAGATAATGAAAGTGTATCAGATCTCAACTGGTAGCTCACTGGAAATCACTGCAGAATACACCTGTAAGGCACAGATCATCTTGAATAAAACAAAACTGATAAAGTGTCCTTCAACCAGGGAAGAAGTATTCTCTAACTTCAAGAATATTTGGCAGGGCGTTTGGGACTGTTTGTTGGCATTCAAAAGACAGATTTAAAATGAAGTGAGAAGGATTTTTTTTCTACTTTTATGCACACATTGAAGCCCTGATACAAGGCCTGTGTGTTACAGAGCACTTAAATGCATGTCATGGTGGCCAAATCTGTCTTGCACCAATTTGCAGAAAGATAGTGTCTTGGTTTAGATGTATTTCAAATGGGATAGAAGGACACTTAAAACATGGGTTTGAAAAGCACAAAAGGATAATTCTTACAGAGCTGGCATTGCAAAAGCATTTCTCATTAAGAAAGTTTTAGAACTGACTTTAGGGTCAGCTTATAGCAAACCTTGAATTACAAGTGTTACTTTTTTTCATAACAACAGTCCTCACCAAGCAGTGCTATTTTGGTCAATGATGAGTTCTTTTGTTGTTGGAGATAGCTTTCAATTTCCTGATGTTGCAGTTGGGAAACCTCCAACATTTTGGGATCAGTTCTAATATTTTCCTGTTGATGAGCCGTTTTTAAGGCAGTATAGAATTTATGGATATTTTCCAATCATGTCCAAAATAAAAATGTACAATGGTTGTGTGATGAATGTAGTATTTTCTCTGATATTCACTTGGTCCTACCATCGTTAGAGATATTTCTATTTTTTGTTATTTCTGCTTTTGTAGAGCCTTGACCCTCTTACATGCATTCATGTTGGCTGGTTTATGTGAGACTAGTAGTGGTTTATATAACTAAGATACTGGTGGAAGAGGAAACAATGCAAGTTATATCAATTTCTTTCCTTTCAAAGTATTGGGAGGTGGGGGGAGGAGGGGAAGGAGAGAGAGGGTCGTTATTTTATTTTCATTGATCACCTCTTATTTTTCTTCATGTCCTCCATTTCAGGTCCTCTTTATCTTGTCTTTTCCTTCAGAAAAAGTTACAACATGTTTTACTTGACATTTCTATTTAGATATTCAGTATGGCTCTCCTCAGGTGGACAAGGGAAAAAAGCCAAAACTATTCATTTGGTCTGACAAGTGTTTTCACTCTCCATATTTTCAATGATTAGTTGTGCTGTGTGCTCAACTTCTGCAGCAGCTAGTACGTAATTCCTGATTGCAGAGTAACTTCTGATTCCAAAGGCCGATATATTGCTTAAACTCATATTTCAGAGGTAAGTGACAGCCCTGTAACCAAATTATAGTCAAGTGCGGCATAATTGGGTTCATGCATGTTCCTCTACCAACCAGCTACTACAGCTAACTTATGTGGAATGGGACAGTAGTCCTTACTCCAGGGGAATTAGGCTCTGTTATACTTTATACATTGTTTGGAATGTTCCAGCCTGTTTCATAGAATCATAGAATGGTAAGGTTGGAAGGGACCTCAAGGATCATCTAGTTCCAACCCCCTGCCATAGGCAGGGACACGTCCCGCTTGTACAGGTCACACAAGGCCTCCTCCAACCTGGCCTTGAACACCTCCAGGGAGGGAGCAAACACAACCTCCCTGGGCAACCTGTGCCAGTGCCTCACCACCCTCACTATAAAGAACTACCTCCTGACATCCAGTCTAAATCTCCCCTCTGCCACTTTAAACCCATTGCCCCTTGTCTTTACATTACAAGACCTTGTCAATAGTCCCTCTCCAGCCTTTCTGTAGGCACCCTTCAGATACTGGAAGGCTACTCTAAGGCCTCCTCAAAGCCTTCTCTTCTCCAGGCTGCAGAGCCCCAACTCTTGTAGCCTGTCCTCATAGCAGAGCTGCTCCAACCCTCTGATCATCTTCGTGGCCGTCCTCTGGACCTGCTCCAACACTTCCATGTCCTTCCTGTGCTGGGGGCTCCAGAACTGCACACAGTACTCCAGATGGAGTCTGACGAGAACAGTGCAAAGGGGCAGAATCCCCTCCCTTGCCCTGCTGCCCACACTGCTCTTGCTGCAACCCAGCACTCCGTTGCTGTCTGGGCTGCACTCACACTGCAGGCTCATGTTGAGCTTTTCATCAACCCAGACCCCCAGGTCCTTTTCCTCAGGGCTGCTCTCCAGCCATTCACCACCCAGCCAGGATTTGTGCTTGGGATTGTGCCTACCCAGGTGCAGGACCTTACACTTGGCCTTGTTGAATTTCATGAGGTTTCCAACACAGCACTAAATTTTCCACAGTTTGTTCATTGTTTTCTAACTTCATTTTTAAAATACTGATATCTATTACTCCTGTGCTAACATGTTCTGTAGCAGTTTCCACTGAGGTATTTGGAGCTTTTACTTTTGTCTAGTTAGCTGCACGCTTTTGTCACAGAGTCCCTCTAATTAATATGGCCACTTTTACTATGTCAGTTACTTTGTGGAATATGTGACTATAATTGTGAACATCATCTAAATTTGTTCTTTATCACACTGGTGGCAATCCAGCAGACCACTGCCACTAGCACCAAACTTTCCTGTATTTCTGACAGCATAGTTAATTCCTCCCCAACTGGCAATATGAAGGTCTAACATGGCTTTTACTCTGCTTGAATTCTCTGTTTTCTGGATGGTGAAATTATTCTCTGCATAATTCAAGAACCGTTTCATGGTCTATGTTTAGCAGAATTTGTTACTCAACAGATGTCTGGACAGCTAATGACCTCTGTAAGTACAGTCCTGTGATTTCTTTCTACTGATGGTCCAAGAATTTTTAATCTCTTCTGCTACAAGTCAGCACTAGGGCAGCATGTCACCTCTTATTAAAAACCAAAGCCATAAAATGTGTATGAATTTTCCCTTCAGAATTGTTGTGCCTAGTCAGAAGTGGTATTTCTCCCTCATTCTCTTGAATTTTTATGTTCATGAATGTGTGCATACATAAATCACATGTAGTTCCGTATTTTTCTGGCCAAAACCGAAGGACATAAATATATCTCTATGAAATTAATCAAAGTATAATTTAAAAGGAAAGGTACTTCCATAAATACAAGTCAAAGCTGACACTGTCAGCCTTCAAGTTGGGGAAAAGGTAAATGCCTAAAAAAGTCCATAGTAGCAAAGCCTCTTCGATGGTCACTTATGCATATGGTAAATGTAGTCTTACAAGAGGTTTTGGAGAAGCTGGAGCCAGATCATTACCTCTAGCCAGTGATGTGTTGTATGAAATTATGTTGCAGCTGCACAACCATTCCTTCTTTCCTCCTCCACATTCAGATCAAGCTCTAGCCTATTCCTGCATAGAAAAGTTGTCCTAGTTTCTCTTCTGGTTTTCCTCCCCTTTCAGTTATAGGCAGTTAGAAGAGGAAAACTAGGGTGCAGGACTGTATCAAATAAGAGGCAAGAGTCCTTAACATCTGATACTCCTCCTGCAGGATAGAGAGTCACAGAATTACAGAACTGTAGAATGCTAGGGATTGGAAGGGACCTCCAGAGATCACTGAGTCCAACCCATCTGCAAAGCAGGACCACTTAGGGCAGGTCACACAGGAATGCATCAGATCTCCAGAGAAGGACACTCCACAACCTCTCTGGACAACCTGCTCCAAGCTCCATCATCTTCACAGTAAAGAAGCTTCTTCTTATGTTGAGATGGGATTTCCTGTGATTGAATTCACATTTATTGCCCCTTGTCCAATGTAAAAAAGCAATGTCTCCTAGTTTGCAGGTCACACATTTGACACTGCAACTACAGCTTCCTCCTCTGCATTCCTACAGATCCTGTTCCACCTCACTTGAAAATCCACCATCTGTAAATGCAGCTGGTTTTGGGGTTTCAAAGCAAACCAGCTGGTAAAGCTTTGGGTTCCAAGCAATAGCATCAAAAAGCTCCTGCTCCTTACATTTTGCTATGAATTGGGACAATCATCAAATCGATGGAAATGCATATGAAATTATTACTGTGTAATTAGCAGTCAGTTCCTAGTTACAGAGCAGAAAATATGCAAGAGCACAGAGCAGTAGAAAAGTCCATAATATCCTCTCTATCCTTCCAACTCCCACCAGCAATGTTTATCTCACTTCAAGCTCTTTCACTGATTCGTTGGAAGTTTCGCTGGTGACAGCTGAAGTAGTCTCACTTAGGCAGCTTTTACTTTGCAAGATGTAGAGCATGTACCGTATAAATTGTGTTGAAAACAAGAAGTAGAAGCTTGTAACAAAAGAGATGTTACCTAAAATTCAACACTTGAATGCCGATTGAAGGCAGGTCTGGTTAGGCATCCCTGTCAAGGAGTTCTTCAAACCAGGTGCCAAAATCCCCAGAACAAAAATCTGCGTGATGGAAGTACTTAAGATGACCATGGATCAATGTGTGCCACTGTGAAGGAGAAAAAGTGGATTGCCTGCATACATGTGCTCATGTAGTAGGCTCCTGGCAGCTGCATAGGACTCCCACCACACAGCTCCTGAATGCCAAGAAGTTTGATAGATGTCCTATTGGTACCTGTTCTTACAGCAAAAGGGTCATTGTGGCCAAAATGCTGTATTGGCAAGTACAAAAATCCTCGAGAAAGACTCAAAAGATGGATCTGCACTGGTAAGGCTGAAAGGCCAGTACTCTGACACTCCTACACAGAGCTCTGACAATTGATTTTTGTTACCTGGCAGTTTTGCAATTCCTAGCAACCTCTCAGAGGGACCTGGACAGGCTGGAAAGGCGGGCCCAAGCCAAACTCATGAAATTCAACAAAGCCAAGTGTAAGGTCCTGCACCTGGGTAGGCACAATCCCAAGCACAAATCCAGGCTGGGTGGTGAATGGCTGGAGAGCAGCCCTGAGGAAAAGGACCTGGGGGTCTGGGTTGATGAAAAGCTCAACATGAGGCTGCAGTGTGAGTGCAGCCCAGACAGCAACCGAGTGCTGGGCTGCAGCAAGAGCAGTGTGGGCAGCAGGGCAAGGGAGGGGATTCTGCCCCTTTACTCTGCTCTTGTCAGACCCCATCTGGAGTACTGTGTGCAGTTCTGGAGCCCCCAGCATAGGAAGGACATGGAAGTGTTGGAGCAGGTCCAGAGGAGGGCCACAAAGATGATCAGAGGGCTGGAGCAGCTCT
>VWYK01079216.1:22183-37893 GCA_013399775.1 Semnornis frantzii | reverse complement strand
GGTCAGACACTGGAACAGGTTGCCTATGGAGGCGGTGGAAGCCCCACACCTGGAGGTCCTTAAGACCAGGCTGGACGATGCTTTGAGCAATATGATCTAGTGTGAGGTGTCCCTGCCCATGGCAAGGAGGTTGAAGCTAGATGATCCTTGAGGTCCCTTCCAGCCCTGACAATTCTATGATTCTTAAGTGTCACAGAAGGAAGAAAGACTGAAAGAAAGTTCTGAAGTCCTGAGGCCTAGGAAAAAAAACCATAATGAACTCAGACGAATGAGTGTTCAGAAAGTTCCATTCAAAAGACGGTGAATCAAATTTACAGCAAGTTGGGAGCTCAAAATGTGAGTAATACTATAGCAGGATCAATGAGGACAAAGGAAACAGCAATAAGACTGAACACAATGCCAGAACTGCTTATGGGGCAAAATGTATGAGCCAGGAGTTCTCATTTGCAGCCCACACACTGACACAGCAACACTTTTTTTGTTCTCACATGTTCAGTCAGTTACAAAGCCAACAGCACTTGCATGGCAACTAAAAATTGAGTGTACTTCTCAGTAAGGTGCTAGAGAGTGATGCTGCTATGCATATTTTTTTAAGCTAATCTTCTCTCCATAGCTTTGACCCACAGCAGATTTAAGCTGTGTTTCTGATAGGTCCTCATTTTGTGTGATGCCTGCATCACACTAATGAAACATGGAAGAAAACTCTCATGATGTGCATGTAGGAATTAATAAAAATGTATAGGCAGTACTATTATTTTTGTGACTGATAAATACCTGGAGCAAAATAAGGAGAAATCTCTGGTTTTGAGGGTGCATTTTCCTAACAAGTTTTGTATTTTTAAGCAAGACGGACAAGCGAATTTTCCACAGAACATTTGGGTACTCTGCAAAGTTTGCCTTTCTATATAAAGAGCTCATCTATATTTGTTTCCCACACATGCTTCCAAGAATGATGTAGTATCTGAAATTAAAAATATTTTTTCAGTAACTATCTTAGGGAACTATCACTGCTGACAAAACAGGAATTTTAAGCCTGCACTTTTGCAGTTGCATAGAAGTGCAAGTTTTGAAGAAATTGTAAATCCCATATACTGTACTGCTAGCAAACATTTGGTTTACAAACAGGCAGAGAAGAAAAGCATGGGAGAGGATAAAGTACTGCCACATTCAACAGCAATTGAGAGGCAGCTCTACTTGTTGCCAAGTGGTTTTACCTTTTTTTTTTAATGTGGTTATCTTTTGTGTACATAAGTTCTTCAGTTTTGCATGGGTGGTTGAGGAAGAGGCCTCAGCTCAAATCTGGCTCACTGTCAGCTTTACATTTAAGCACTGAATTAATCAAAGTGCAGTTTTGCTCCCACTCTAGTTGCCTTTATGCAGAGTGAGAACAACTGGAATCAGATTACCTAATGGGTAGAAGTGGCATGTGTTGAATTAGTTTGTACCTAAAATTTAATCTCTATACATTTTTCTTTATCAAAGCCTTGGTCTTGGCATCATTCATATTATTATTATTATTGAGCAGTTTATAAAAGGACTGGTTGTCTTAGTATCTGCAAATAGGCCAACCTGTTTATTAAACTGTTCCGCTCCTACTCAGTGGCCCCAATGCTTGCCAGTTTTAGCTAAAAGTTATGTGAGATGTCACTATGTTGCCAGATCATGCAATGACTATAATTTTGCAGGAAAGTTGCAATTATTCGAAAACAGATCATACTGTGCTTTTTGGCCAAGGGATTTCCCCTCCTCCTATAACAGAGGTAAGAACTTTGCTGATGGGAGTATCTAAACACAGAGCAGACAGCGCTGCTGGAGACCCTCCAGCTTCCTTCTCTTTGGGCCACGCTTTCAACTGCAGGTAGGGATTCTCTCCTCCTCGTCTGAACTGTCACATAAGACACGACTGCCTATTTTTAAGAATATATTTGGCTTGTAAATCTCAGAAGTACATCACCCTGATACATCAAAATAAGGACATAAATAAAAGTCAATCCCCCAAACCAACAAAACAGAAGATGGAGCCAGAGAGCAGCGTTTACAGCAAGTTGTAGAGAAGATGGGAAATTCAGTTTGCTCCAAGTCCTAAGGTTCGAAGAAAACTGCAAATGAGGAATTGGACTCTTCCATGATTCTGGTGCAGTACCTAAGGCGTGGAAAGTGGCTCTGCTGTGTGGAAATGCATCGGTTCAGACAAACACTACTTCTTCCCAGAGGTCTTCCATCGCCATCCTGTATACAAATACATGAACCACTATGATTGCACATAGCAGACCAATCCTGCTCTATCCAAATTAAAGGAGTGAAAGTCAGCCCACACCAAGAAAATCAAAGCCAACAGCCAAAACTAAGAGAGGGAAGGATACTTCAGTTACTGAGGTGGTATGCCAAAATGCAGAGTAGGAAACGATACTAAGAAACAAAGATGAGGTAATACTAATTCGATATAAAATAAGCTGCAGTTTTCAGCTTGTTTTCCACTCCATATTACTCATGGATATACTTTCCCAAGAAAGTTCAAATAATCCAAGCATATTACACTAGCAGCTACATTTTTAACCAATTCAGAATTTATGTCAACAAGAATTTATGTCAACAACTAATCATATGCATTTATTTTCATGTAATTTTGGGGACTTCCTGTAAAAAGGACATACCAGAGGAGCATCATATGATTCTAAAGTTTGGGTGTTGTTTGTTGTTTTGGGGGTTTTGGGGTATTTTGTTTATGTAGAAAGAAACCTGAATAGACTTGCTTTCTTTGGCTTCAAATTCAATTACTATAAGTCTTCCTGCTTTTGGTCCTAGCATTTTTAATCCATGTAACTTGACCTAAAAACTGTAACAGATAATGAAAGAGATCTGCTAGGAATTATTTACAAGGCTTTTTTTGTTGTCGTTGTTGTTGTTGTTTCCAATTATACAGGGAAAGAGTTTTCTAAACCACTCTAATTTTCCTTCTGTAGGTACCTTTTAAACTGTCTACAGCAGCCCTATCTTGAAAACTTTTTCACCATTAGTTTTCACGGTAATGGTAAAATTATTTTTAAAAGGCTTTGAGTGAACTGTGAGTGGCAACAGTAGATCTGGGAGAACACTTAGGTCTAGCTGGTAATTTCAATGCCTTTTCCACTATTATGACAATACTGTTTTAGCCTGTCAGGTGTGGTACAGAAGGAAGCTCCAGATTCCCATCTTACTTTAGAATCTTTCCATAGTTTTTCAGCTTCCCTTCCTCCTCTCCCCAGTTTTCCATGCATTACTCTTTCATCCCTCCATCATAGCAAGACTTGCTTTTATGTGCAGTAATTTCCTAACCAGAGTATTAAGCATTGACCACAAGTTAGGACACCTGGTAAAGTGATGTACTATACTTCAGGACACCTCTTTATCATTCAAATACCTTCCTGGTCTTGCAGAGGAAGCCACCATGACAGATAAACTTTAAAACATGCCCTTAGTACTTTTATCATGATTGGCTGCTGGAGCCTGTCTTTCATTGCATTGTCTTTGTTGTTTTTGTTTGTTTTTGGGAGTGGAGAGGGGTTTTTGTGTGTGTGTGTTTTGTTGGGGAGGGGTGGTGGTGGTGGTGGTGTTTGTTTTTTATTTACCCAAAGTGCAACTCGTTTTCAAAGGTCAAACCTTTACATAAAGCATGTATTTGATTTCAGTATATTATTATTTGGCTTTTGTCCAAAAGGCATGCCTGCCTTTCAGTGTTTCCTCCAAATGATGTCTTAAAGCTAGAATGAATAGTGTTGGACCTGAAACTGTTTAAGGATATTGGAGAGACAAAGCTAACAGGGAAATGCAGTATGTCTCAGTAAGAAACTAAAGAAAATCCAGCTAATTAGGGGATGCATATGACCTTCGTCCAGTCTTGTAAACTGTGCCTTTGCCTATCAAGACATTTTCTCCATTACTTGCTTCCTTAAATACCTGTTTGGCGAAAAGTATTCTAAGTCTCCCAGGCACCTGCAATCTGTGGTCTCCAGCAAATTCTCTGCCCCTATTTACCTGTCAATGATGCAGTGTCCAGTCTCGAATGCAAACAGCTGCAAAGACAGTAGGCCTTGCCAGCCTTCAATTGTAACAGTTTAGACAAATAGATGTGCATTCTGAAAGCTATCAAGTACAGGACATCCTTAAAAAGCATCTCACACATCTCATCGAGTAGAGAGACGAGTGTTTCTATTTGCAGGTTTCTATTTGCATAAGAGGATTGGTCTTTGCCTCTTTAGTAGCAGTTCACTTCTAAGAATTGTGAGAAAGACACAATACCTAATGCAATCACACATCCTCTGGGAAACACTTTGAGACTGCAGATTCATTTTCTACACAGCCACAATACAGCCATCAGCTGTTGCAGACTGGACCTTTCCTTCCACAGCACGTTTATGAACCTTTAAGAGTTTAGTGAAGTAAAGCTTAAATGTCTTGCTGTGGTCCCGCAAATACTGCTTGTTTGTTTAGCATAAGACAGTACTAAACATTGTGAAAATTTCATTTCTGCCCTGAAGAATTTACTGTACTTCCCTCTGCTGCCTGTGTTGACTACATAGGCAACATAAGCAGAGGGAGCAATCAGGATTTTTTCTGTTGCTGAAGCTGCTGTATGTTATTTCCTGAGAAAAAAAGTAAACTCCTGATCTTTGAGTTTTTCATACTTGAAATCTTACAAGTCTCCTAATTTTTTTCTGCTGGTGGGCAGAATCACTGGGGGGGTGGTGTGGTGGGTTTTTTTTTTTTGTTGTTGTTTGTTTGTTTGTTTGTTTTGTTTGTTTGCTTGCTTGCATGGTTGGTTGGTTGTTTTTTCTGGAGAACTACTGCTTGTAAGCTCAGGGAGGGTAAATGTAAAGTTACAGCCAAAATAATGCTTTCCAAGCTGCTGAGGACTTCTGTGACGTAGGACAAGAGCTCAGACACTGAGCACAATTTTCCAGTATCTTTTAAGACAAATTACGAAAGTTTGGTGTATCTCTCAGAGGAGGAAATTCTTTTTTATTGCTTTTAGCAAAGAGCTTTGCGTGCATTATCTGACTTTCTTGGACTAGTTAACTCATCACGTAAAGTGACTGAAAAGTAATATCTTGTCCAAAATGAGGTGCTGGAAGTCTTTCACGTTTCCCTTAGGAATAAACTCTCCAATGGTGAATTTTTACTGCCATCCTTCAAGCAGCCCTGCTACGTCGCCAACCTGGTACCCGTCCCTGCCTGCTGCACGGCTTGTATGCACCATACCCTGTTTGGCCCCGTGTTTTATGTCACCCATTTACACCACCGACTATTTTAATTCGCATAGAAATTGTTCGATTATGTAAATGCTGTGTGCCGCAGCTGTATTTTCTGCAGAAAGTTTAATACAAGGTCCTACTGTCTACGGTAGCATCAGAAATCCCATCTTTACCTCACGCACTTCAGACCCAAAATAAACCGAGGAAAAAGTAACGTAAACAGACAGAAGCAATCGCCGCCTTTCATTTTTACTTCTCTTTCTTTCGCAGAAGGGTTCACAGCAATGTGACTACGGGGAAGATGGCAGAGCAGCATGACCACGGAAAGAGAGGAACACTAGACACCCGTCAGAAGCGGGACAGGTTTACCTGGGTGCCCCCTGAGGCGTACCCGCACTGGGCCCGGACAACCCGCTCCCCTGGCAGGGAGGGCACTGAAGGAGACGTGTGTTTAAACCACCGCCTAATCGAAAGATTTCCCTTGCAAAGACGAGGCGCAACAACCCTGCATTGCGAGATGGCGGCAGGGCGCCGCCATTTCCACCCCCCTCAGGCGGCCGCGCCGCGCTGCGCCCCGCCTCTCCTGGCCCAGCCCAACCCCACCCCACCCCAGCCCCAGCTCGGGGGTGGTGCTGCCGCCGGGTTGGTTCCTGCTTCCCAGGGAGCCCACGGCGGTGCCCGGTTTCGGCAAGTCCCTCCTCCGTCTCGGGAGTGCGGGCCGGTTTCCCCGGCCGCAACCCTCTCCGGCCGCAGCGGTCCTGCTTGCTGGTTCCGCGGCGCTCATGGCGGCGGAGACTCAGCCCAAAGCGCTGACTCGCAAGCCCCTCCTGCTCAACAAAGTGGAGGGCTCGCAGGACGTGGTGAACATGGCAGCGATAGTGCCCAAGGAGGACGGGGTCATCAGCGTCTCCGAGGACAGGTACCGGGGAGCGGGCGTCCACAGGTCCCGCGGGGCCGTGGCGGTGGCTTCTCACTTCCACCATCACTCGTCGGTGGTGGTGGTGGATCGCCAGGGTCCTGCGCTGGTGGTCCACCATCACGGACGACTGATAGTGGGAGGTGACAGCTCTTGCTGTAGCGGTCCACCACCGTTATTGGCGAGACAGGTGGTAGACCACCACCATCGCTACTACGACTGTAGATTTCAACTGCCAAAGTCCAGGCAAACGTCGGGGTCGTAGCGGTCCGACATAGGGACATAGCTTTAGGCAGCTCATCTGTCCCTGGAGCGGAAGGAGCTTGAGGCAAGGGTCTCCAGCTTCATGTCCATTTTCTCCAACGCCGTGTGTGTATGTCAGGGGGCAGTGAGTGGGCTGGGGTGTTGCTGAAAGTTGTGGGACTTGCGGGACTTTGCTTAACGTGGGTGAAAGGAGATTTGAAATCGCCTTCATGACAAGAATCGCCAGGGAGGCTGTGGACGTCTTTGACCTTGCCTTAAAATCGTGGTGGCATCGGCTAAAACAGTAGTTTTGGTTCCCATTTCTCTTCTCCAGAGATTTCTTGGTAATTGTTTAAGAATACCATTTGTCAGCGATAAGATCGTGGAGTTAAGTCCCGTGTGGTAAAGCTGCCAAGCAGAATGCTTTCAGGCCATTTAGCTGCGCTGCGCTGGATCTGAGGCTGCCCAGAGGCGGCTTTGTCTTTTTGAAAGAACTCAGACTTAATTCAGCCCTGCAACCGGAGCTCTGAAACTCCAGCCTGAAAGTGCCCGACTTTAGAGTAACAGCTTATTTTTCTTAGAGAGTCCATAAACACTTATATCAAGGAGAGTTTCTTCGCAGCTCTACTGCACGGCGTCTATGTAACCTGTGTCCCTAGCTTGAAAGACAAATATTGATTAATGTGTGATTATGATTTGATTCTTAAGGTTTTGGTTGTTTGGTGTTTCTGGTGGTGTTTGGTGTTTTTGTTTTTGTGTTTTTTTTTTTTGGTGGCCTGGTTCTCTTGAATGCCTGGTACCCTGTTAAGTATCTGCTTGTATGTCTCTGCTAGCTTTCTGGAAAACTATCTGTATTTCTTTCATCTTGGCTTTGTCCTCACTGTGTATTAGTTTTCAGATAGTTGTCAAATATGTGCAAATTTATCATCATTTAAGTTCATCCAAGCTCTCCTCTCCGAGTGAACTCTGATGCTTTATAGCAAGAGGGACTGAGCTATTTAAAACAAGTACACAGTAAAAGGCACTTCAAGCAAAGTGTTACACTGCCATGATTTTATTTCCTTTTTTAAATTTTTTTAAACTTATTATAAAACTAGAGTGTGTTTCAGCTCACTGTAGCTGGTAAAGCTTACTCAGCTAATTGTTCTAATCTGTTAGAGAGTATTCCTGAAATTTACTTGCTCTTGTGTATGCTTACCTCACTGTCTCTGCCTTTCCCCTCACCTTGGAAGAAATAAGTTGCTTTGTTTGTTTTGCTGGATACAAATTTTTTGAGAATAGGTTGATAAGTTGGCATTTTTATATAGAGAAGGGAATTTATGGGAAGTCTTTGTTTCACTAATAATCAAGATGACAGGTTCAAGAAACAAGTAGTGGGAAACCCCTGGTTCTGCTTCGCTAAGAAACTGCTATTTCATGAGCATCACCATTCCCGCGCTAGAGCAACTCCCTGGTGTCTGTCATTTAGGTGCTGCTTACTGATGCCACTGGGTGTAGAAATCCTCTGTAATATGTGCTGATAGGTATCTAAAGTTTTGCTGGTGACACAGAATAGCTATATGGACATTAAATACTATAGTAAGTCTGGAGGTTCTGAGGTTGTTTTCTGTTTAACGGCACTAGGTATTTTGCCTGCTTTGTGGGGCCGTTTTGCAGTGTTTATGAGGTGCTATAAGCTGTGATTGTCCATTTTATTGTTTAGACATGAAGATGCTGAGTGTTGCCTTTTTCTGTCATTTCCCATCTGTATCAGCATTTTATGTGTGACTTACAATAGGTTCAGAGTCCAAATTTAGTTGAAAGAAATAGCAGGTTGGGAGTAAAACTTGCTGGTTTCAGGGTACTTGGGGTGGAAGCATAGTTTGGTAATACCAGGCTCTCAATACTTGTGTCTTACTTGTGTAGATCCTTAAGGTACCTTTTCCTGTTTGGACCTACCTTTTAGTGCTAGTGTTGACCTAGTTGCTTAATGGCCTTGGAATGTGGATAGCTTTCAGAGATTCCTGGAAACTGTAGAGGATGATTATGGAGATGTTATCTGTCTCTTGTTAGTCAAATAAGTGAGTTTTGGTTGTCCTTGCCAGCCTGTGATATGTACTGCTCATATGGAGGAAATATTCTGAAATTTCTGCAGAGAAGAACTGCTAGGATGACTTTCCATTTCCGTCAGTTTCTTTGGGCTGGAAAGGATGGTCACTTTGAGACAAAGAAGAGGGAGCTCTCCCTTGGTTCACTGGCTAATGGCTAAATATATTGTTGAAACCAGTAGTAGTCTTAACATACACGACTAGATACTGCTTTAAAGATTTTATTTGGTGCATGATGTGACCATATACCTGTAAACCCTTCAAAGCAGAAACCTGGTCTCTAGTTTCTAATTTGTATTGCAAAACCAGTGGTTTTATCTGGTTTTAAAGACACGGAAGTGGTTTCAGCTATAGCTTGCAGGCATAACCATGTATTATATAGCCCTGAATTGTATATATAGCATGTAGGTGCACACATTTTAGGAAATAAAATGAAAACTAAATAATAGTGTGGTTATTTCTAATTAAAAATGTCACAGAAGTGGAAAGAAGGAATCTCAGGGGGCGAGTTACATATTTATCCAGACTATCTGAACTTTATGTAGCCTGCAAGGTTGAAATTTGTTTTCAATGTGCATCACCTGTATACTCTACATACTTTCTCTTAGGAACTCTAGTCAGTACTGAAGTTGAATGATGTGCTTTGTGTCCAGCCTAATCTTAGTTATTTTGTCTGATTTCTTATTAGGGCAAAATATCCTGCATCTCTCTACACAACAGCTGATGTGCATTGGGAATGATAATGTAATTCTATTTTGTGTTTTTCTTCGAAGGAGAGGGATCCACCTGTGCAGGTGAAAGTTTAAAGACTGACAGCATTTGTTATCCAAGAATGTATAAATCTGATGAAGTAGGGCCGTAAGAAATAAATAATTAGTTTTACTCATGCCTTTTCACCTGCCAGCAAATGGGTGGAATTCACAGACACGTGTCCAAACATGTAAAGTCTTGAGTGATCTATGGCTTTGAATGCCCTAGGTGCTACACATGAAGATAAAGTGGGATATTCCTCATGTGTACAGCTGGTCCTAAGCTGTAGTCAGCTTCCTGCTTGATAAAAGTGTGTACTGCCATTTCACAATTGCTGAGAGTCCTTGTCTTTTGTTATCTTCAGAGGGAGATGTGGGTGTTGGGCATGCCTGAAAAGTAGGTCACTAGCATGTCAAGTTCAGACATATCTAACACCGTGCTTCGGAGGAGATTTAGTGTCGTTAATCTTACCTGAGCATCAGGATACAGCGGGAGACATGCACTGACTCAGCTTTCAGTGCAAGCAGTTGTTCTTGGTATTGGCACATTTCTGTGTTTCTCAATTGCCTGCCAGTGATATGAGTGCCAAATCATTTGAGCGTCCAATGTGCTGATTATGTGTCACCATGCAAGACCAGCAGGAGTGGACTAGGTGTCATCATGGTAAACTTGCCCTTTGCCACTACCCATCTTTTAATCCAGGAGCTGTATTGTAGGTGAGGAAGTCTTGGACATATGATGATGTAGACAACTTTCAGATAATTATGTGCTGTCTTTTGTGTGGGAGTTCTGTGCTTCCATGCTACAGACCTTGGAAATATAGGTATTGCAATGAAGAACTGTTGTCCTTAAGGTATTAATGAGAATTAAAAGCTTTCATAGTCAAATGAAGATTGTCAAAGTCCTTTCTTTTTAATAAATGGGCATTTTAGTCTCCTAGAAAGTGACAAAACCTAGGGGAAAAATATTTATGCCATAGGAAATGTTTTTGTGTTTGCTTTTAAATAAGAGAACGGAGACACTCCACTCATCAGTGTCTTTCTACTCCTTTATGTCATTTCAAGTTCTGTTTGACCTGACGTGTCTCAGCTGCTTTGTATGGATCACTGTGAGCCCAGACTGTCTGTCAAGTATGTTCATATTAGTGTCTTCATCTTACACAGAGAAATCTGCAAAGTCTATATTCTTAGTTTGGTTTGGTTGACAGTTTGAAGTTTTTCAATGCAGGTGTGCACTTAAGTTGCTATCCAAGCTTGCCTTCTGGGTGTGCTATCTAACAGGCTTTTAAAGGTGTACAAAAAATTAATTACTGTCTTCTGTAGATGAAATCTCAACTTTGCTAAACTTATGATGTATTAGGAATGGGAATGTGCAAATGGGATGAGAAACACACAAGTTCTTTGGTGTCCTCCTGACATGCCTTCTACCATGGAGAGGTGTGGTCTTTCTATCTTTTGCTCCTTGTGGCTCTCTTGTCCAGCTCCAGGGCATAAAGCATTACTCTTCATGCCTGTGAAATACTTCTAATGGAAAGCTTGGACTCTTCACTTGGTGCCATATGCAGGTAAGACATGAGAAACTGCAGACCCTCAGTAAACTCTCTGAGTTTCCTTTCTTCTGCAGTAAAGTAGTAGAAAGTGAAGTGATTGCTTTGCCCAGCAGTTCAGTTGCCATGCAGGTCTGTAATTCTCATCTAAGTGCACAGTTATGTCACTGATGGCTGCTGTACTTCTCGTGTGGCTGTTCGTTTGCAGCAGAAGTGTGTGAGAACTGCTTTTCATGCTACATATGTTTGTGTATCCATTGAAGCCTGTAGGTTTCACATTCAGGCTATTGCAGAAGACGTGGATGTTCTTCACAAGTGTAAAAAGGGCCTGTTCTTTCCTGGAGGTTCTTTAAATTTTAATAGAGATATCAATAACCAATGAAATTGTTCAGAGAAAGCAAAGAAGCTCCACATATAGCGGAAAGGATTGTGAGAGACCCGTTCCTGTAGGTGCAGCTTTTTTGGCTCTGAATTCTTTATAACTAATTTGATGTGTTGCAATTTGATGACTGTGTTTGGAATAAAGCTTAGGGTGGAGGTTAGTGCTGACTGTTTTGAGTGAAAGTGGGTTCTGGCAAGAGGTCTAAGAGAAGACAGGACATCCAAGAGCTCTTGGAATCAGAAATTGTTGCAGATGTTGAAAAATAACTGTTGCTGATCTGACTAACACGTATCCTGTTGAGATGCCAAAGTCCTGGGGCTAGCCCATGAAATGTTCTGCTGAGGCCTTGTTGGAGAAGAACTTTAAGTAACTTTCTGTTTGAAGTTTCCATGGCACTTAGTGGCGCCACTTGTTGAAGTTTGCCAGAGTTTGGTTATCCCTTTCCTTATGTACTCAATGTCAGTTAAAGATTTAAAGCACAGACATTTAGTCTTGTCCTTCTGATTTGAGCTGTTGTGCAGCTGCCTGCTCATGTAGGTCAATGCACAAACTGACCTGCAAGGTGGCAGCTTCAAGAACATGATGTGACATGTTTCCACTGTGACTTGGACAGCCCTATTTCAGCAGTACAATTAAGTCTTAAAATGAAGTGCAACATTAGGTATTCAAGCATTTAGAGTCAGAGATGCTTATAGTTTATATAATAGGCGTAGAGACATATGTCTTATCTTCCATGCTTTATTTGGAGTAAGAATTGCTTAACTGACCTTCCGCTTGCCCTATGGTAGCCTCTTTTGCTGCCAGCTGCTGAACAATGCTCTTACTGCAGCAAGTTTCATATTGATGCATCCACCTCCCATATCAACCAGTTCTTGTTTTCCTTCTTGCCTTCCATGAACCCCATCTTCATTTTGCTGGCATCTGCTTACACAGAGACTGACTCTCTCATCAGCGTGTCTCCTATCTCTCAGGTCTGGTGACCTTTCTCTGCAGTCTCTCCAGGTCTGCAGCAGAGTAATGCCTGCCAAGAGGAGACTGCACAATACTACTTCTGTGTGTACCCTGCAGGCCTTTGGAGTATGTGCATTGCAGAGACAGCATATAACTGAAAATATGCTGTTGAAGGAAACTTGTGGGTTTTGTTTGGTTTTTTTTTTTTTCCTCCTAAAGCTAAGACAACTAGAGGAGGCAGCGATGTTGCTACATGAAATGGTTGCAATGCATTGAAATAAAGGAATTGCAACTCTTTCACAGCTACCAGGCTCATTCAGCAAGACTGGCCTTTCATTGAGGGTCACAGAGCGGACTGAAGGTCTCAAATAGCATGTGAAATTGTAGCACAATGGAAATTATATCAGTAGCTTGTTTGACCTATCTTACAGGATTTCGGTTACTGAGGCAGACTCCTCTCCAGCTGCACTGTTTCCTGGATGATATCTTCTTACAGTGGTCTATACCCAGCAACGTCTTTCAGCTGTGTGATAATGCATGCAAGAGAATTGTTCACAAGTGGTACGAGTTTCTTATAATGTTGTTGTAACAGTCTCAAGAGAAGTCAGAACATACTTGATACCTCAGAGAGCAAATGGGAAAGAGAGAGTGGGAGGGTGTAAGGCAGGCATGTGAGTGTGTGTGCCTGTTCCTGTACTCTGGAGTTCTAAAAGCTTGGTAAGTGATGCACAATGCCCTAAGGAGAGCAACTGTTTTTTGCTCTGTGCCCTGTAACCTTTCAGACATTGGAAGACCATTTGTGTAAAAGCAACCCAGGATCCATGTTTAGTTGCCTTGTCCACAGTTCTTCCATCACACATCTGTCAAATATGAGTTGTTTTATGTAAAATTCTACCATACACCAGTATGTGTGTATTTGCCCAAGGGTTGTATGAGAATTGTGGTAGCCCCTAGCGTAGTTTGTTGAAAAGACAGGAACAAGAACGAGTGCAGCTGTTTCCCTTCTGCACATGGTGTGAGGGAGGGATGGGTATGGCTGTGATGCTGCAGGATTTGGCAGGCTGGGATGGGGCACCATGGGAGGGGACAGGAACAGTGACTGTAGGGTGCTGAGAATAGCCACATGCAGTGGGCCACATCCTGTTCAGCAGAGTCTTATTCAGCTTAGGTCATTTTAGGAAAGAGAAAATAAAACTTCCTTCTTCATATATTTGTGAGTTTAAGAAATGTAGTAAATGGGGAAAACTATAAAACACCCAATAATACTTATTGCATGTAAATATAAAACTATAATCCACACAAGAATGGCTTGTACTGCAACAAGCAGGTTGGACTAGTGGCTGGAGTGAGCCTGGAGACAAAAAAGGACAACTTTGTGAAACAGAAGCAGGAGATAGCAAGTTTACCAGGCAGGGGCAGGGAGGGAGCTTTACATAATCATGACACCATATGCATCTCTCAGAGTTCTTCATATGTCACAGTCTGCATGCCTGATGGCTTGAAACAGCACTCAAGTAACTCCTCCAGCACAGGAAGGACATGGAAGTGTTGGAGCGTGTCCAGAGGAGGGCCACAAAGATGATCAGAGGGCTGGAGCAGCTCTCCTATGAGGACAGGCTACAAGAGTTGGGGGTCTTCAGCTTGCAGAAGAGAAGGCTTTGAGGTGACCTTATAGTAGCCTTCCAGTATCTGAAGGGGGCCTACAGGAAGGCTGGAGAGGGACTATTTACAAGGTCTTGTAATGACAGGACAAGGGGCAGTGGGTTTAAGCTGGCAGAGGGGAGATTTAGCCTGGATGTCAGGAGGAAGTTCTTTGCAGTGAGGCTGGTGAGACACTGGAACAGGTTGCCCAGAAAGGTTGTGGCTGCTCCCTCCCTGGAGGTGTTGAAGGCCAGGTTGGATGAGGCCTTGAGTGATGTGTATTAGTGAGAGTGTCCCTGCCTATGTCAAGGGGTTGGAACTAAATGATCCTTGAGGTGCCTTCCAACCTTACCATTCTGTGATTCTAACAATCAAACTGGGTATTTGACTATCAGAAAGCAGGTGCTGAATTTTGCAAATAGAAGGTCGAAATTTTAGATGGACGTGAGAGTGAGACCGGTTTTGGAGAGTGGCTTTTTAAAGGGCTGTGTTATTTTTTTCTTTTAGACAGGCTGCAGGAAATAGCATTGTGTAACTAACCTTGGCCAGGCTTTGAACATATGGGCTTTGCTTGTCATACCATGTGAATTCATCACTTAAATAAGTTTTTCGGGGAACTCTAAAGGTTTTGAGCACTGAATTGAAGGCAGTGCCAAAGCACAGTTCTGCATAGATGAGCACTGCAGTTCTGCTGCCAACTTTACAAAGAAGTTTGATCTAACATTGTTTTTTATTCTCTGAATCCTGTACTGTTTCCACTTAGTGTGATGTGAAAGATTGTTGTTCTTTGCAGGTGTTTAAAATGACAGTACGGATCGATCAGTCTCAGAAGGCAAGGCTTTGGACCTTTACAAGTCTGTAATCACAGTTTCCTTAGGGGTTGAGTGCTGCAGACAGAAAGCTGCAGAAAGGCTATCCTAATGCGAATTGGCCTATTTTGCCACCACGTTGAATTATCTGTATTAGAATTATCTGGATTCAGGTGACAGAGCAAATACAGTGTCTTGTCTTCAAGGGATATGGAGAGAAGTTCCTTGCCTGTGTTTATATAGTGACAGATGATGACATTTTGCACCTCCAGCAGTGAGCACAAATAGATAAATCGACCTTCAGCTTTGAATTCACTTACAATAGCAAATAAAGACCTAATTGTAGTCTTAAGCAGGTGGTGCATCTGCTTTGTGGAGTACTTTTAGGTCTTAAAGTAAACAGTTGTTTTTTTTCTTTTTAAAGCTGTACTAAGGTCTAATGGTAAGTTGATGCTGAAGCTTTTACTTCAGCTTAAAAGGCAGTAAGCTGCACTGAAAACATGGTTACATTTATGCAAACCTTAATGCTTTCTCGTGTGATCTGGTACAAGTGATCCTGCTCTGGCAGGGGGTTTGGACTAGGTGATCTTTCAAGGTCCTTTCCAACCCCATATCTTCTGTGAGTCTGATGCTGGGGATGAGAGAGGGTTTTGGGTTTGATTCAGAGCAGTGGTACATATCCTCCTGGTACAATGGTTTCGAGATTTAGATATATGCCAACAGTCTCTGGCTTCCACACTGTTTAGCTTATCTGTGACTTGGAATGAAGCATACACAGAGAGTGACTGAAAGAGAAATCCACTAGGTTTATCATGATACAAGACAAGATGAAGCAGGAGAGCTTCAGTCTGTTTTAATATTTTACTTCTCGTTGCTGTTTAGCCTTTCTGAAGCAGCAGTATGACAAAGCTTATCTTAGAGATTTATCCACTAATTTGGATGATTCTCCAAGAATGTCTACACTGAGGTTTCTTTCCTTGCAGATGTTGGCTGACAACTGCAAAGTCGTGTTAATTCAGTTCACGAAGGTATTTGCCTGTATGTTTTAGGCCAGTTTATTACACACAGATCCAGAAGAGATTTGCCTTTTCATTTGCTGCAATTGGTGTTTCTCTGAGAAAACCATGTAATGTAATCCCTTTTAATAGACATAT
>VWYK01079216.1:3041-22134 GCA_013399775.1 Semnornis frantzii | reverse complement strand
TCATTAATTATCCCCCCCCCCCCCCTTATATATGTTGGAAACAATAATCTGTGCCATGTAACTGATGACAGCTTACATTTTATTTGTAAGTAGTTTGCTATCATTTTGCTTATGCACTGGATTGTCCTTACTTGATAGAATCATAGAATGGTAAGGTTGGAAGGGACCTCAAGGATCATCTAGTTCCAACCCCCTGACATAGGCAGGGACTCCTCCCGCTAGTACAGCTCACTCAAGGCCTCCTCCAACCTGACCTTGAACCCCTCCAGGGAGGGAGCAGCCACAACCTTTCTGGGCAACCTGTTACAATGTCTCACCACCCTCACTGTAAAGAACTATATATTTTACATATTTTCTTCTTGCTCTTTAGTATTATTAACTACATCTTCTCATTCTCCTACTCCATTTCTGCTTTCCCATATGATACAGAGAAATTCCTCCCTCTCAGCTTTGTGTTGTGCTAGATCAAATGTGGATTATGGAGTCATTCAACAGGTGGTTAAAAATGACTTAATGAAGGCCTCATGTTTTGCAGCACTATGTGCGTGGGATAGAATGAAAGCTGGATTTCTGAGATGTGTTCTGCTTTGATGTTAAGGACAAAGCCTAGCTTTTACTAAACACAGCTGCAACATTCTGGTGGCAGGGGAGGTCCTCTACGTGGTGTCTTGGCTGGACTTGTGAAAAATGCCTTTATTTTACTAGCCATTTCAGCAGCTCCACCATTGGTAAGCTGCTGTCAAAAGCATACTGCACTCATGCAGTTACTGGAAGCCCAGTAGGAAAGCTCATAGCTGTGCTGTTCTCCAATGTCAGGCATTCAGCCCTTGTACCTGCCCTTGTCCCGCTCCATTGCTTCAAGCTCCTGTGGCACAGGAGGCCTTGGTCAGGCAACAGCCTCAATGCAGCTTGCTTTTTGACTGCAAGAAGCTTGAGGGGAGGTAAAAAACCCTTTGCTTTAAGAGCCCTGTGTTTGACTCCTAGAGGTGAATGATGTTTATGCTTTCAATATACCAGCACAGGTATATTGTCTATGCTTTCAATGTATCAGCACAGGCAGAAACAAGTACTGGTAACAACTGGAGATTGAAGCAGGACAGTGTCATAGCATTAACATGAAGAAAAGAGGACTAAGGCTGGCTCAGCACTAATTGTGCTGAAGAAGAAGAGTGAGAAGACAATGTATGTGTCAAATCAAGATCAACACCTTTGGTTTTATTGTACTCTAGGCCTGAACTAAAGTTACTTGGTGACTGGCGTTAAGAAGTTGGTACTCTGTGCTCCAGTGCAATGATGCATTTTAATCTTTTCCACTGGGTTTTATTTTATGTCCTGTTCATTCAGAATAACTACAATTAAGCTCCAGAAGTGCATATCGAGTCTACCAGAACCTTGCCTGGGGGCCGTTCTTTGTGCTGCCTTAGCAGCTGGTGCTTTTATTCCATTTGTTGAGCAAAAGCCTTTTGTTTGATATTACCTTATGTTTCTAGGTTTTGTTGCATGTGAAGTCGGGAGTAATAAGAGTTTTTGAGGCTGCATAAACTGCCATTACTAGTAAGAGTGGGCATATGCTGGATTTCTTCAGGCAGGAGAAAGAAGAGGAAGCAGCTAGCTTGAGAGCATCAATTGCAATGGGTGGTACACCACTATATTTGGCACAGTGTATTATGTAGCAGGGATTAAGTTGCACGATGTATAGGCACTAAACCATTTCTGAAGAGGAGCAGAGCCTCTTCCCTCCAGGAAATGAATCAGACTTCATAAACAAATTTCTTCCTGCTGATTTCTGCAACTGCCAGTAGATGACAGGGAATAGATGAATACATCATCATGCTTTTAAAATATCAACTGGTAAATGACCCTGACAGACTTTCAGCAGGGAGATCAGCCCAGAGCCATGCAACACTTACTGAACTTTCAGGTTTATGTTCTGGTTCCTATTGTTGTCAGGTTTATCTGTAGCCCAAAAGCAAAAGCACATCAAATTTTAGAGAGCTAGCTGCAGTGCTTGCAGTCCCATGGCAGCCTGTGCCGTGAGGCAGTGTCAGCTGAGAAGCCCTGTCGAGTGCGGTGGGCTATTGCAGAGATGTGCTGGTAGGGTTTCTGTGGGCCACACAATGGCAGGTGTTACGCTGGGGGATATTTGGGACCTGTGTTGTTTGGCAAGTCATCTTCTCCTTCGTACGCCCTTTATGGTTGCTAGTGTGGCCGAGGAGGACAGCCAGTGGTAAGGTAGGAAATCCCACAGTAGCTTGTACCTGTGATACTGTTCCAAAGTGTAGGTTTTGGAGTGGAAAATTAAAAGCAAAGGTAGGGGTTTCTTTGTTAAAGAACAAATTCTGTAAATGCTGGTGGTCGTGGTTCTTGGGTTTCCAACAGTTAACTTTTGCTCAAGTACTATGGCTAACTCAGATACCAGGGTAAAAGAGTTATGAATGTAACAATTGTTTTTTAAAAAAACTAAACCTTTCATGCTGTAATTGCTGAAAATGCAAGTACTTGACCTGAATTCTGAAAACTCCTTTCTGATGTAGGATGCTTTTACTCCCTTCTTTCCCTCCTTCCCAGTAGGGTCTTTGGTAAGAGATAAGCTTGGTGACAGTTTCCTTAATAAATTTTCACTAACAAGAAACCAAGCTAAGAAGTCTCCATCCCCAACTAGTTTAATTGAAAGCATCCTTTTGGTCTCAGTTCATAATTACTGTAAAACCCTAAAAACACTGGGTTTTGGGGGTATTGTTGGTTGGTTGGCTTTCGTTTGTGTGTGTGGGGGGTGTTTGTTTTGTCGTTATTGTTGGTTTTGTTTGGTTGAGGGTTTTTGGTTGTTTTTCTTTTGAGGAATCAAAAATGAACATGATTGTCTGCGTTTTACAATGTATGAACATGTCTGAAGGGCCCAAGGACTGCAAATGTTGAGGTCACCAGCAGGAAGCTTGAATAAATGTAACAAATGGCTTGGTCTGCCTCTGTCAGTGTGTCTGTGGCCTTTGCTTTAAAACTGAGCTTGTGTTCATATGGAGTTTTTGGCATGAGTATGTTTTTAAAAGCCAGATGCTTTTAGAGACCAAGTGTATCTTTTTTTCAGCTCTTAATCACAAAACCTGGACTGTCAGCTATGTAGGCAAGTGGTTTGTATATAAAGTGGTATGGGTGACATTTTGACAAAAATTCTGGATGGATGACATGGGTAACTCCCTTAGAGATTTGTGCTGGAGTGTTTTGCATGTGGATTAAAAAAGTGCAAACGGTGGTTTCAAAAAGTGGTGTGTGTGCATACTGACACCTCAGACTCAATGATGTTTTTCCAGAAATAAATTATATTGCCTGCATTTGCAGGCAACCTTCTAGTTTGCAAGCCAACTGTTGTGATACTCTGAAGCATTATCCTGGCAATAATCATCTTTTTCATTTGAGTTTTATTTCCCTTTGTTGCTGTGCATGATGACTCTAAGCCAGAAATTCCTGTTTATTTAATTGCTGGCCAATGCCTTTACACTGACCTCAGGCTAATAAAAATGAAGTGGTTATGGAGGTGTTAGGTAGAAGGTTGGACTTCATCTTGGAGGTCTTAATGGTTTTGATTCTATGAGGAAGGGGAAGTGGGAAGAGGTGGACCACCTTGAGCTATTATTACAGTGTACAATATAACTAGAGAGCTCTTTTGAGCAGACACAGCAAACCCTTTGTTCTGACCTTCCAATTCTTATAAGCAAGCCTAGGGCTGCACAGGGTGCTCTATGTAGGGCAGACTTCAGCAGGATCAATACTGTTTCCTCTTTTCAACAAGTTCATGAACCAGCTGGGAGATATGGACAGCTGAACCCAGGGCCTATTGCTGTAATGACTGCATCTCAAAAAATTAAATAGTGCAAGGATATGTTTTCAGGCCTGGGGATCTGTCTGGCTGTACCATGTGGTCATTGGTACAAGGCACTGTTCTTGGCCAGAGCCAATTCACACAGTGGCAAACAGTCCCTAGACAAGGCCTGAGAGTCAGTTTGGACCAGGGATTGTCATAGAATCATAGAATGGTAAGGTTGGAAGGGACCTCAAGGATCATCTAGTTCCAACCCCCCGCCAGAGGCAGGGACACCTCCCACTAGTACAGCTCCCTCAAGGCCTCCTCCAACCTGGCCTTGAACACATCCAGGGAGGGAGCAGCCACAACCTCCCTGGGCAACCTGTGCCAGTGTCTCACCACCCTCATTGGAAAGAACTTCCTCCTAATATCCAGTCTAAATCTCCCCTCTGCCAGTTCANGAGAGCAGAGTAAAGGGGCAGAATCCCCTCCCTTGCCCTGCTGGCCATGCTGTGTCCCCAGTACACAGCATGGATGCAGCTGCTGGCTGCTATGCCAGGTGACCTGACTGCCAGAGACTGGTTGCAGGACTGTATCATTTATTAATCTAGGTGTGCTTCACATCTCCGAGGTACCCAGATCATGTGACTGTCTCTGCTGGCAGGCTGTCAGGTTGCCTACAAGGAACCACTTCTGTGATTTACAAAAAAAAAAAAACCAAAACCAAGACACAACCTTGGTTTAAACCCTTGTTTTAAACAAGACACAGCCCTTAAAATGGATCTCCCTGTAATCCTTTTACTAGTTAATGCTTTGAGATTCTTAAGACTAACTTCGAAACTAACTCCCTAGCTGGAAGGACAGGTCTTCAGGGATTGAAATGATGAGCTGATGTGTTGCAAAAATCCAGCATGCAACATTGCCTTAGTGACTCACAGGGCCACAGTCAGGGCTGGAACCTAGCTGGAGCATTAATGCAGCACTCATGGCCTCTGTGAGGAAGTCCTCTGGTCAGACCTCTGTGTTTGCTTGGTGCACCACCAGAGACTGAATCATTGGACTGCATCTTCTCACATTACTCAATAGCTGTGAAGATAATTTCTCTCCACACACCTTGGCTTCTGATCTGAAGGAGAGTATCTTTGCCTAGTTTGAGCAGCTCTAGCTGCACCTTGGCCTTCCTGACCCATCCCTACACAACTGGGCAGCATCCCTATACTCTTCTCAAGACACTTGCACTCGATTATGTTGCCTGTGCATTTCTTTGCCCTTTAGTCTGACCAGCAGGTCTGGACTTGGTTTTGCTGGTCTCTTGCCTTCCTTGACTGATCTCTTACACCTGGGGATCAAAACTTCTTGTGCTTTATGCAAAGCATCCCTAAAATTCTACCAACTGTTCTTCTCCCTTGTCCCTGAGGACAGTTTCCCAGGGCAGTGCAAAGCTAAGCTGCCTTGAATAGAAAAATATTTTATTCCTGAGATCCAGCAGTAACCTGATTCAAGTTGGGGAGGAAACAAGAGAAGGAACTTGGTAAGAGTCACTGCTGAAACTTGAAACTTTCATGATCACTGCAGTGGAAGCCAAATGAAGTGGCGTTTTTTCTCTCCCTGAATGTTTCCTTTCAAGTATAAATTTTGTAGTATGCAGCTGAGGAAAGATCACATGAAATTGGATTCGGATAGTCTAGGTTGGTCATGGCTTCCCTTTTCAAACTGTTGGTTATTTTCCTCTATGCTTATTCCTCAATGATAGATAATGAACCTTTGCTTTAAATGCAAAAAGAAAAAGAAAAATTTTAAGTACTGTCTAAATGGGTTCAGTGTCCCAAGCAGCAAAGCACAAACTTTGTATCTATGAGGTACCAAGGTAAGTGCAAGTGCACTACCTGGAGAAGCCTTAATGTGGGAGATACTTTCCATGTTACGTATTGGAGATTACATACAGGGAAATGCTCAGCTGTCAAGTGCAGCTGGAAGGGCTTTCATTATGCCCTTCACCAGCAGGCTGCTTCATAAATAAATGCAAAGTGTGGAACTGATAACCTTACACACAAAACCACCTTGATACCACAGCAACTCAGTGGAGTTTAGGAGTTTGAAGGGTTTATCTTAAGCCTGTTGCCTCTATTTGGATAGCTCTATTATGACCAAAGCACTGCTGTTTCCATTTTCTTTCCTGGGCGTTAGTGAAATAAATGCTCACTGCCATCATTGCTGCAGGCTTTGTATCATTTGTAGTTTATAACTTGTCCTTAACCACTTATTCATGTTTTATCTCTAACACAACTCTTCTCAGTGTACTTCTTCCTTTCCTCACCTTCCTGTTTATTATTTTTTTCAGTGACTCTCTCATCAATTTAGAATTCAAAAAAGACAGCCTATCTCCTTCCTGCATGAACTCAGAGCTGCTGCACATCCTTGCTGATGCTGAAATAACTTGGTTTTTTTGGTTGTTTTTTTTTTTTTCAACAAGCAGAGAATCCTTATGAGAAGTGGCTGTTATGAGAAAAAAAAAGGATATTTCAAACTATTTTATTGTTTTCATTTGCCCCTCTAATCCCATTGAGGAAGTCATCTTAGTACTATGAGAAGCTGCAATTACACAGAGCTTCCAAGTAGCTTTAGAGGTCATGGTAGTTGGGTTATGGTTGGACCTAAGCTTAAAAGTCTTTTCCAAAATTAATGATTCTATCCTGAATGCTCTCAAGTACCAATATCCAGTAGTCATCTGATACAAAAGCAAAATGAGGCACCTTCTATTGGGGAAAACACTGGTACCAGAAATGTGGTAAAAGCACCTTGTGTCTTGGTGAAAGGTATTTGTTTACCTGCTTTTACCTGCCTGATGTTGCTTTCTGAAAACTGTATCCTTCCATGTTCCAGCAACTTCTTTCCCAGAAGCAATCAATAGTAACTCCCTGTTTATTTTTTAAATGCTATTGAAATGCATTGAATTGTCTTGAATAATTGAGGGATACTGGATAAGTGATGGTGTGGGCTGGGATGCTACAAGCAGTAAAGAAATGAAAATCAAATATGTAAGAGATTATTTCCTTTGCAGTGAGGTGGAGGGAATGGCAATATCTGCCTTTGCCTCACTACTTCAAAGCCACAAGTGACTTGGTTACAACTGCTTGAGCAACTGCTACCTCTGCAGTTGCTTGGGAGTGTACAAATGCTTGAGACTTTTTTACTGTGTGCAGTTCTGGAGCCCCCAGCATAGGAAGGACATGGAAGTGTTGGAGCATGTCCAGAGGAGGGCCAAGAAGATGATCAGAGGGCTGGAGCAGCTCTCCTATGAGGACAGGCTACAAGAGTTGGGGCTCTTCAGCCTGGAGAAGAGAAGGCTTCCAGGAGACTTTCTACTAGCCTTCCAGTATCTGAAGGGGGCCTCCAGGAAGGCTGGGGAGGGACTATTGACAAGGGCTTGCAATGCCAGGACAAGGGGCAATGGGTTTAAACTGGCAGAGGGGAGATTGAAACTGGATGTCAGGAGGAAGTTGTTTGCAGTGAGGGCGGTGAGGCACTGAAACAGGTTGCCCAGGGAGGTTGTGGCTGCTCCGTCCCTGGAGGTGTTGAAGGCCAGGCTGGAGGAGGCCTTGAGTGAGCTGTGCTAGTGGGAGATGTCCCTGCCTGTGGCAGGGGGTTGGATCTAGATGATCCTTGAGGTCACTTCCAACCTTACCATTCTATGATTCTGCTGCCTTGGTGACCTTGGTAGTCTGGTACCTGCTGGTTACTGGGTGTTTCTGAAAACAGCACTGAGATGTGGAAGAAGTATCTGCACCTTTCCCACACACACAAAACATCTGAAGCTTATGTTATTGCCAACAAAATGAGTATTTTAAAAGGCCAAGTCTACCGTGACCTGTAAATCACTGTCAGCTCTTGCTGAACTGAAGAGCTGGAGCCAAAACTCCAGGGAAAGAAATAGCTTGGTTGAAATGTGCATAAAAACAAAGGATGCCAGAGGAACAGACAGTGTGGGATCACTGTGAGAACTGATGTGAGTACAATAAGATGTACAGTAGGCTTTTAAGTGTGTGATTGAAAATGGGCTACTGGACTTCTTTGGTTCCTATGTTTTAAGTAGTTGTTGCTGGTTGACCACTGGGAAAGCTGAGATCCAGATCCTTGATCTAAATCCTTGGAGTTCACTGACTTCTAATTAGCATGCAGGCAGCTGCCACGCTTTGAACATTTCTTTCCTTCTGCAGAAATATTTTTTCCTTTCAAAAACTGATCAAGCAAAACCATTACATGCTCTGGGAAGAGAAAAAAAAAGTGAGTGGAAAAGGCAAAGGGAAACTTACATGGGTGAAGCAAGTATTTTAAAGATGTGGTGCTGGGGGAGGAAGGATGCATTTGTGAAATGATCTGGTCGTTGCATTTCTAAGGAGTCTTTTGTTTCCATGCATTTGTTTATATGCTCCAGTGAAGATGATGAAAATTTGTGTGTGTATCTAGAGTAATCCATTTGTTCACTGCAGTGTTCAAGGTTGTAACTGCTCTGGATCTTTCTTGTAAACTTGTTCTTCCTTTATTGACATTATTTAGAGCAAGCTGTCCAGCTGATCAGTTTTCAGGCCAGATCCTCTCCACAAGGCAGCTCTGCTTAATTTTCACTACATCCTTCCCTCCAATTGGAATAAAAATTGATTATAAAAATTGTTGCTTGCCACTCTAAGTAAATTATTAAAGTACTGCTCTCCATGTGTGCTGCCTTCCTCTGGATGCTCAGTAGCTGGGACATCTCTGAATTAAGCTCCCTAATCTGCTGCAGATTGTTAATGATCTATGTTTCATGATAACTGCTCACAAATTGCATGTATCTTTCCAAAGCTCATTCTGTGTGTTTGATAAGGGGATGCAATTCACTTACATTTGATATGACATATGGAAGAGACTTACTGGACTCTTGGGTCATTCCACTTGGATGTTTTCAGTGTGTCTCTTAATCCAGAACAAGAAAATGGGAAGAATTGCTGCTTAAGACAGTAGAACACACATAGGTTTTGAAAACAAAAGGAGTGAGTTTTAGTTTGCAGTGTTTATCTCATGGATTGATGTAGCTGGGCATACCATCTCAGCATTTTTGCAGGGTGGCTTAACTGCCAGGAAAGCTGTTTCTTCCCTTCCTGTCCTCCATGTAAGAAGCAATCTCGTCTGACCAGTGAGTAGCTGAGCCAGAATTACAACCTTGATTTAATTTTTCAAACAGTTCAAGGCAGCAGGCTCTAAAAAAATGATCCTTCTCTTTTTTATTGCCTTTTACCCCATCTCAGCTCATCTTTTTTCCTGGCATATGCTGTGCGCTGATTTTATGCTTTAACTAAGAGTGCAAGGACTTACTTGCTCAATGGGTGGTGTCTCTCTGTCTCCTACCTTGTATAACCATGTAAAATCTGGTGTCCTCTGCCAAGGTCAGTTACAGATTTAGCCTGCTTTTTGCCATCCTCTGCTTCCAATGGCCCTTGAATACTCCAAAGTCTTTACTTTGGACACCTTTCTTCATATTATTCATGCTTATGCTTTATGCTAACTAATCTTCTTCTTCCAGAAGGCAGTGTGGCCAAAGGAAGTGGTGTAGAACAAGCTGTGTTCATGTGCATGCAACTCCTCTTTAAGTAACTCTCCCCACTGTGAAATTACTACTTAAACTCAAAAATTGGTGACATGAAGTTGTCTTGGTTAACAGCAACGTACCCTTTCCTAAAAAGAAACTGTAATAATCACCTTCTTCTTAGTACCTTTAGTCTCTTTACATATTTACTCTCCAAATCATTGCACCTCTTTAAAGAGGATTGTCTAATTTATTAGCAGCAGTAACAGGCATTGCACCATCCTGACTGTGATAGGGATGGGTGGTACAGTGCTTACTTGGAGCATATACTGTCTGTGGTGTAGTACTAGTGGATGATGTGCACTTCATTCCCACACATGTGCTATTGTGTTGTTGCAAGCCAGCACTGTGATGGTATGTTATAAAATATTTTACATCTGTTTTACATCTCCATACCTGTCAGCTGTCAGTGTTCTTTTGTGTGAATCTGTCTGAATTTCGGCAGACTGGTGAGGAAGCTTACAGAAAGGAGTCTTATCTTTATTCTGAATGAGGCAATCTGAATCAGCTTTTTCCAGTGATCATTTACAGTTGCTCAGTAGTTAAATCAGCAACAATGTTGAAAATCCTTGCCTTGAAAGTACTGTTTGTCCAATCTCTGATTCCTGTGAGTATACAAATGTTGACACCTGCATTGTGACCACCATGTCCAATAGCATGACCTAGTAAGTACATAGTACTTTTGAACCTCAGGATCTTGCCTTTTGTATTAGCTTGGAATAAGATTAAAATGTGAGGGGATGGAAAACAGAGTAGCAGATCTTTAGAGCTGATTTGTTCTCATAACCTTGGATCTGTTTCTTTCAAGATAGTACTAGTACCTCCCCTATGAATGACAACAGTAAAGATGTGGAGGATGCAATCTGAGACAGCAACTGGACCAGAATTGCAAAGGACTCTTTTTGTAGCTTTAGACAAAAATAAGTCAGTAAAGTAAGCTAGCAACAAGATGCCACTAGTGAGGTTTTAAGAGTTTCATGCTTTTTGTGAACTGGAGACTGTTCCTTATTGCAATGCTCTTTATTGCAAAGTTGAATTTACTTAAAAAGCAACTGCTAGAGAAATGAACTGAAGCTGCTGCTGGCTTTGTTGGTTTGGTGGATTCTTAGCAGTGATCTAAGCAGCAACCTCTTGTCACTAGACAGTTCCATCACATGTTTTTACAAAACTGCACTGTAGTATATTGCACTGTTTCGCATATTCATATCTGCCTTTCCATACCTGAAGAGAGAGTTGATCATTTGTCTTCCATACATTTTTGTAATGGACATGGCTTTTGTGTCCTGTCTTCACCAAGTGTGGTATATCCTGTATAGGTTTTCCTTGGCATGTGATTGCTTCTGCCTGCTGCTCTCCTTTATCAATTTCTTTCTACCTTTCTTGCCAGAAATGTGTTGTTCTGGGATTGCCCCAGAAGCCATAGCTTGTGAATCCTCTGTCCCTTCCTTACCAGTGCAGTCTGGACCAGTTCTTTACCCCACATTAGCTGATAAGCTGATTTGGTCTCAAGAGATGTGAAGAACTGCAGGAGAACATAGTAAGTGAATAACAGTGTGTTACAGAGAGCATCTAATATTGAAAAATATCCATTTCCCTCTCATCCATATTTTGTGAGTTTCTAAATCATGCCAGTGTGAATAAAAGCCAAGATCAGCTGCTGCCAAATAAGCAAATGCTGCTAGGCAACATATGGGGAGAAGATGGTTAAAGAAAAGAATGATAATGCTCTTATAATTCAGTAGGTTTGTCTGTGTCTGGATTGATGCATTTAATAGAGAAGACACCAGTTCAGACAGGATATTGCCTCATTAGAGGAATTGGAAGACAGGTAAGGAGAACAGGACACAAGAACAGCTTTCCCAAGAGGCTGCAAAGATTATCTTGAAGAAGCATGTAAAAAATTATGGGAGAATATATCAAGTAACCAGTGGAGAAAGTAAAGACAACAGGAACTTCCAATCTTGTAACACAAGAGGCAGAGTATGTTCATTGAAATTTGCAGTTGATTACCTTAAAGATGATAGAGCAAGATTAGCACAGCATGAGTTTGACTGCTGAATATTGGGAAAACTGTATCAAAACTGTATGAAAGTACCTGGATGTGAAGAGGCACTGCGCATTTCAGAGTGGTGGGCTTGTTTTGAGGTATTTGTTGGGGTTTGTTTGGTTTATTTTTTTATAATAAAATTAAAAATTTAGGTTATGGTGTTCAGTCTTTTGGTACAGTTTTGAAGACAGTTTCTGTTCATTTGTGTTAATTTCCATCTGTGATGGTTTGGGAGTTACCCACTCCCCTCACTTTGTAAAATCCCCCAGACTAGACTCAGCCAGCTGGAAGTTAAGGAATGAAGCTCTATTTACAGCTCAGCACAATATACAAGCAGATATATACACAATATATATGAATAGTTACAGACATACAAGTTAAAGGTAATACATAAACACAACGCCCCTCCCAGAAATCAGAGTCCTCAGGAGGGGCTTCCAACCACCCTTCCACCTTCTCCACACCCCTATACCTTACCCCAGGGTTTTGCTTACACACAAGGTGAGTTTGGACGATCGACCAGGGGGATTAGAAGCAGAGTGGTTAGTGAGGTTTCACAGCAGAGAGGGGAGGACCCACTGGCTCCCAGAGAGAGACTGATAGACACTGTCTTATCTATGTTTTTGTTCTTAAACATCTCAGCAAGCCTATGAGTGAAGTAGACATCACCATTGTTTTCTTTTCACAGCCTATAACATAATTTTTTCCATTAAAATATTCCAGTTAGCTTCAAACCAGCACACCATCTCCCCACACAGCTCACTGCCTGAATGCAGAGGTTACAAAGTGACTGTCTTGGTAGCCCTTGAAATGCCAGATCACCTCTAAATTACAGTCAGAGGTTTGGGCTTTGCTGGCACCTCATAGGGCACTCCTCAGTATGTGTGATAAGAAGAAATCCGAGGACACCTGTCATGGCACTTCAGAACTGTGGCTACTCTGCAAATGAAGAATAAAACTTTCAGAATAGGGCTGAATTTGTATTCCTTTGCTCTGCTTTCTCCCTCCCTTACTGCTGACAATAAAGCTGCCAGGCTTGCTATTTTCCTTCTCTAAGTACTGTGACTCTCCAGCTAAAGTTGTCTCACTGGGTTAGAGCAACAGCGACTTCTAGCCTCGTCTAGTAGAGCAAAGCAGATAGGAATTGAGTTTGTTTGAGGCCAGAGAAAATACCTCTGAGTCAGGCTACCCTGAGAAGAAAAGCATCGTGAACAGAAAGGCTGAGGGACCATTTTATCAACTTCAGTGGTATACTAGAGGAACTGTAAATGGGATTCTTTGCAGAAAGCCCTTAAGGAGAGCATTTCCAGAGACTTCTTGGTGTGGTGCAGAGTACACAAATACTCCAAGTAGATGTGTTTGCTGTTTCTGAAAAAAACAGTGCCATAATTGTTCATCAGCATTTGAAAAACAAAAGCCTGTCTGTTCTTAGAGAGGAGTTTTCAATAAGCCTTCAGCATCTGCAGCTGCACATGCCCAGCTGATTGTCCTGATTGTTGGCTAAGGAACTTACCTATACCACCCAAATATGCGAGCTGGGTTGGGTTTTGGGTTGGTTTTCTTGAGGTTTTGGGAGTTTTGTTTGGGTTTTCTTGCACAAAGAACAAAAGCAGAGAAACAGTTAATTAAAACAAAAGTTTGCATAGTGACATAAAAGAATGTGAAAATTGAGAAGAAAACTTTATGGGAACTGTGTGGATGTTAGGACTTGACAACTGCTTGCTTGGAAAGGGGTTCATCTGCATCAGGATATGATTGATGGTCTTCTCAAAATCCAAGAAACTAATTTTTTTGCATGCAACTTTGTGTTTTATGAATTAAATGTTAGGTGCTTTCTGACTGAATGTGATAATTATACTATCAGGAGAAAGTAACACTCTTACAGGCTGTGCATGCTCTTACGTTTTTTACAACTAGGTCCCTATTTTCGTTACAGTAGGATTCTCAAACAGTGAGTGGTTATACTCTATTTAATACATCAAATATCCTCCAAGAAGTAGCTTCACTGCTTCATAGTTTATGATTTAATACAGTCTTTTTCAATAGATGGTGCAGATGACTTGCATCCAGAAATTACTGTGTGCAGTTCTGGAGCTCCCAGCGCAGGAAGGACATGGAACTGTTGGAGTGGGTCCAGAGGAGGCCATAAAGATGGTCAGAGGTCTGCAGCAGCTCTGCTATGAGGACAGGCTGAGACAGTTGGGGCTCTTCAGCCTGGAGAAGAGAAGGCTTTGAGGAGACCTTAGAGTAGCCTTCCAGTATCTGAAGGGAGCCTACAGGAAGGCTGGGGAGGGACTATTGACAAGGTCTTGTAATGACAGGACAAGGGGCAATGGGTTTAAAGTGGCAGAGGGAAGATTTAGACTGGATGTTAGGAGGAAGTTGTTTGCAGTGAGGGTGGTGAGACACTGGCACAGGTTGCCCAGGGAGGTTGTCTGCTCCGTCCCTGGAGGTGTTCAAGGCCAGGTTGGATGAGGCCTTGAGTGAGCTGTACTAGTGGGAGGTGTCCCTGCCTATGTCAGGGGGTTGGAACTGGATGATCCTTGAGGTCCCTTCTAACCTTACCATTCTATGATTAACATGCTGAGAGAGAGCATCATGCTATGGATGTGGAAATGTGGGTTCCTTCCCCTGCAGTAAAGGCATAGTTTACTAGATGCTGCACTGGATAGTTAACCAAGGAAAACATTTATATGAAAAACAAATTGAGGCCTAAGGATACAGTTGCTTAAGCCAGGATCTCTCATCTTCCTCCATATCTCTACTACTTGTAAACCTTTTTTCTTCTGCATTCACCTTTCCTCCCAGGTGCTGTACTGTTTTCTTATTGATGCCATGGTATCATTTCAGAGCAGAATGGGGAAGAAGAGCACAACTAAGGAAATTCTTTCTACTGCAACATATTAGCATTTGGTTTTGGTAAATTTCAGCTCATGACTTAATTTAGTGCTTGGGATTAAATAGAATTTTTTTTCCTCTGTATTTACTTAAATATTATTATAATTTTTTAGCCAAGCCATGATGTGGGTATGTATACTGAAAATGAGTCTGTCCAGCATAAATTCAACAGCATAAGCTTACATTTTTATCTTTCATGTAATTAATGAGTGAAGAATGCATAACTTTAAAATTACCATCAATGTAGCAGATAGCCTATAGCAGCTTTGAGGGGGAGAGAGAGAGGGGAAAGTGGTGTGTTCTGCTAGACAGATGTTCTTACTGGGCAGCTAGAAACAGGCTGATGACCTGGCAGGTTCTTGTTATTCACCTTTGCAGTGGGGACAATTTAGAAGGGAGCTGGAGGATTGCTTTCTTGCAAATCATGGATCTACTGGGTATTTTTAGGATAGTTCCACTGAGTCACTTACTGCATAGCAGGCCTGTCTTTTAATTTAATGAGAATCTTCCTAATAATTTCCATTACTGAAACATTTGAATGTGGGAAGGAGATGAAAGTAATTGGATTGCAGTAATTAAATCATCCCGTGCAATTACCTTCAAAAGGTTGTGTGTTTATGCTTCCCAAATGCAAACAGGAATTGATCAGTACAAAAAGCACCAAAACTACATCTGTTCTGGAAGGGAAATCATTTGATAGGGTGTGGGAGGTCTGTGGGCAAAGATGGAGGGATGAAGATCATTTTGCTACCCCAAAACTCTATAAGGAAGTCTGATGCAAAGGTCTGAAGGAGGGATTTAACTTTGAAACTTTGTTTGACTTGGCCTATCTAGGCCTACCACGACAATATATTCTACCAAAACTTTGAGATTTTTCCTATTATGCAGAATGCATTTGAGTTTCATTTAAGGCAGCATGAATTAAATAGAGAATATCTTATCAATCATGACTTAAGTTAGGTTGTAGTTTAAATTGTGTGTGGGGAAAAAAAAAAATCATCTCACTTTTCAGTCCACCTGTCTGCTTGCTTGGTGTATTGTTTCGTGCAACTTTTTTTTTCCGGAAGGTAGGTGATAAATACACAGTACTTCAAGTTGGTAGTTTCTTCCTTAGTGTACTTCTGAACTGAGGATCATTCCAAAACTTTTCCAATGCATTCTTCCTAAGCAGAAAGGAACTAGTGCGGTGCTTGTTAAGAGGTTGTTAACCTTGGAGTTTAGTTTAGATGGCACTTTAGTAATTCATCTCCTGTCTTCTCTGAAGATGTTGGCTCAAAAGTTTATATAACATATATTCTTTAATTTTTTTATAGGATCCAGCATCTTACTGAGATCCATGACAAGAAATTACACTAGAAACACTGAGAACAGATGAGGCAGGAGACATTTGCAAGGGAGAATTATCAAGGACAGCAAATAAAATTATTTAGATTTAATAAGGAAAACCATTAAAAGTTAACCAAAAAATCAGGTTCATCGACACAAGATGCCAGTCAGAAAAAGTCCATGAGTAAATCCTTTTGTGCATTTCTCCCCTACCCTACTCTTTGCACTAGATGACAGAGGTGCTGCAGACGCAGCAACAAGTGGATGATCACATTGTAAATTCTGCATCTGGCATCACTGTATGTCAGTAGAAAAGAGAAGTCTGGACTTCTGTCAGCCCATGGCTGAGAAGTATTATGTAGATCATTATTTTGGAGATTGCTGCAGCGACGAACCTCATCTAAAATGTTCTCTGATAACCTGGGCATGTATGAAATAAAAGCAGTGACATTTTATGCCACTGGGTGGGATTAACAGTGTGTTTGAACATTTAAGGACTCTCCAGACTCCCTCCCTCCACACAGTTGGTAACCAGGGCTACTGCTGCCAGATCTAGCTGCCTCCACATGTTGTCTGGTGTGCTCCTAGTATTGTGTCATTATTTGGTTTGCCTCTCTGAAGCAGGGATGTTTCTCTGGTGCTTTTGAGCTTTGTGCATGAGGGTTGCTGAGCTGGCAGTACTATCATTGGGTTTCAAATACAACAGTGGGATACCAAAAGTGTTTGGCTGTTGGAGCTGGACTGGCTCGTTCATAAAACCAGACTTCTATTCTTTGTGGGAGGACTTGACACATTCAAAGCCAGAAGTGCAATTCTTGCTCCAGAAGGGTTTTATTTTATGGGAAGCCCAATGCTCGAGTTACAGGCTGAGATTAAAATCATGAAACTGCAACCATAGAATGGTAGGAGTTGAAGAGGACATCTTGAGAGGGAGACCTGCCAAAGCAGGTTCGCCTTGGGCAGCCCACACAGGAATGCACCCAGGCAGGTTTTTAAAGTCTCTAGAGGAGGAGACCTATGACTTCTCTGGGCAGCCTGTTCCAGTGCTCCGTCACCCTTATAGTAAAGAAGATTTTCCTGATGTCGAGGTGGAACCTCTTGTGTTCCAGTTTGTACCTGTTGTCCCTCATCCTACCGCAGGGCACCACTGAAAATAGACTGTTTCATTCTTGATACCCACCCTTCAACCTGCTGGACACACTTTTCTTAATGCACCCCAGGATATCATTGTCCTTCTTGGCCAGAAGAGCACATTGTTGTCCCATTGATGACTTATTGCCCACCAGGACGTCCAGATCCTTCTCCACAGAGGTGCTTTCCATCAGGTCAACTCCTAGTCTGTACTGGCATATGGTGGTGTTCCTCTCCAGATGCAGGTTCACCTTTGCCCAGGTCTCCAGTCTGTCCAGATCTTGCTGAATGCAGCACAGCCTTCCATTATATCAGCCAATCCTCCCAGTTTTGCATCATCAGTAAACTTGCTGAAGGTATACTCTGTCCTTTATCCAGGTCATTGATGAAGGTGTTGAATAAGACTGGAGCCAGCATCAACCCCTGGAGAGCACCACTAGTTACAGGCCTCCAACTGGACTCTTTACCACTGATCACAACTGTCTGAGCTCTGTTGTTTAGCCATGTCATGGTACACTCTCCTAACCCACACTTCCTGACCTTACCTACAAGGATGTTATGGGAAACAGTATCAAAAGCTTTGCCGCAGTCAAGACAGACAACGTCCACTGCTCTCCCATCACCTAGCCACTTAATCACACCATTATAGAAGGCTGTCAGATCAGCCAAACATGATTTTCCCTTGGTAGATCCATGCTGGCTACTCCTGATAACCTTTTTTCCCACATGCTTAGAGATGACTTCTAGAATGAGTTGCTCCATCTCTTTACCAGGGGTGGAGGTGAGGCTGTCTGGTCTGTTATTTCTTGGATATTCTTTCTTGCCCTTGAAGACTGGAGTTGACTTTTCTCCAGTTCTCAGGCATCTCTTCTGTTCTTCATGAGCTTTCAAAAATGATGGAGGGTGGTACAGCAACAACCATCTCTCTCTCTCAACAGTTGTGGGTGCATCCTATTGGGACTTACATTGAAACTATGAGAGTTACAATGAAGACCATATATCTTCTAGAAATCCCCTTTATGCAATAGCTGCTAAGAGAGAACCTCTCTAAAACAGTGCTGAAATACAGCCTGTTGTTCAAAACTTTATTTTTTTCCCCCAAAGCCTACAAATTATCGCCATTTTTGCAAATAAAATTGATTTTTATTTCTTCCAGCTTTTAAAATACTTTTTTCTTGTATAACATCCTTTTTAACAAACTGGATTATCTGTAAGATGTGTTGCAAGGTTTTTTCTTTGCCAGAGCCTGAAAGCGAAAAGACAAGGCCAACCTATTGAAGCATGTGATTTTTTTTTAAACCAGGAATACTACACATACAGATTGGAATGATCAAGAAAGAAAAATCTTTCACAGGATACTGGTGCACTCCCCAGGGCTGTTTCATATTGTTTCAGTTCCTTGTGATTCATCCCATTCATTCTCATGATAACTTCACTGTCAAAATTAAACACATGATGCATGAATAAGAGCTCATCTGTTTCAGAAATGGAGTGGTTGGTCCTCTTCCAGAATTACAGTCACCAACTTCTTAGCAAAGATGGGCCTAAATGTTTTGAACCGTGTCCTAAACCTGATGTACAGCCCCATAGCTGCGGCTGTCTTCTCAGCCTTGTGTGCTGAGGTCTGGATGCAGAATGACAACACATACAGTGAGAAATGACAGAACAACCTGGCCCTCTTGATTGTCAAATATATGATAGTGCTGCTATCAGCTGAATGAATCATCCCTGAAAAGGTATTGGTGGTTTTGCTTCAGATCTGCTTAAGAGCTGCTGATGTATTCGTGGCAAGGTTATTAGATGTAGGTCTTATACTGAATTTTGTATATTTTAAATAATTTATGAGAGCTTTCTAACCCTGAGACTTGCTGACTCCGTGAAATTTTAGTTTTTGGAGCAACACAGAATCATAGAATGGTTTGGGTTGGAAGGCACCTTGAAGATCCTCTAGTTCCAACTTCTCTACCAAGAGCAGGAACAACTTCCACTAGAACAGGTTGCTCAAGGCCCTGTCCAACCTGACCTTGAACACTTGCATACTGTATCAAAATGTATATATAAGGCCTCTCTAAAATTACACAACTTGTGTAGTGCCCAAATATACAGGTCTCGGAATTATTTGCTGGAAGACTAATTTGGATGCAGGACAGAATAAGGAGAAACCTCATTGTCATGGATTGAGTTGAATCTGCTGCTGTTCATGCCATGCTGCAGTCATGCCAGCTTCAAAGAGTGAAAGTGCTCACTGAAGCAAAGTATTATAGTCTCG
>VWYK01079213.1:6546-23859 GCA_013399775.1 Semnornis frantzii | reverse complement strand
AAGGAAGGTTGGTTTTATTTGGCTGGTTTGGGGTTTTTTTGGTAACTTTGAGTGCAACTTTGAGTGCAACTTTGCCCTGGGATCTTGGTTTCCAGTTTTGTCTCTTCCTTGATTTCCCTCCTGAGCTGTACTTAAAGCAGGAGTGAGCTCTTCAGGGCATGGACCACTTCTGCCTGTCCCCTGCTTAGCACATGACAAATCCAGGGCTGTGTCTCCTCACTCAGATTTCAGTCACTTTGTGGATGAAGAAGACAGGTGAATAAGTTAAGAGATGTGAAGGAATTAGTGCTTACTAATTTCTACCCATCAGCTGGTGGCCCTTGCTCTCATCCTCCTTCCTGTAGTGCTGTTTAGTGAGCCAGCCCCTTAACTCCAGCCAGTCTCCTCTCACAGTCTAAGTGGCACATAGAAGGGAGGAGGAGGAGGAGAAAAAAAGTCCAGCCAGTTTTCTTGTCCTGGGAGCACTTTTCCTCCTAGCCCAGCTGACAGGCCTGGGTGTGTGTGATTTATGGCTGCTTTGCATGGAAGAACTCCATCCTGCCGTGTGGAATTGCAATTAAAGCAGGAGGAAGCTCATCAGTCACCCAGCCCTGCTTTCCTGACACCTACAACTTGCAAGACAAACACTGAAATCTTTATTTCAGCAGAGCTGTCCTCTGTCAGGCTGCAAAGGGTGGATGAGTGAGGAGCTAATTGCATTGTTGCTGATTCTAATGAGCTGCTGTCTGAGGGTAGAAGCTGTCAGAGGAGGGCTTTGCATTTTGGTGGGTGTTGCTTTCATTCATGTTGGGCTTCTGCACAGAGAAGTGTGAAGAAGCTCACTGCACCCTGCGAGTTTGTCACAGGGAATGGAGGCTCAATGCAATCACTTCAGTTGGAAAAGACCTGTAAGATTTTTGAGTCCAACCATTCTCTAACTCTGCCACGGCTGGGGCTAACCTATGGCCCTCAGCACCACAGCCCTGCAGCTTTCAAACACCTCCAGGCATGGGATCCAAGGACAGATTTGCAAACTGATTCACAGATGGCTTTGGGATGGAGGGGACCCTCAAAGGTCATCGTGTCCAAGCCCCCTGCAGTCAGCAGGGACACCTCCAACCCAGGACTACCTCAAGTCTGATCTTGAATGTCTCCAGGATGGGGCCTCAACCACATCCTTGGGCAGCCTGTTCCAGTGTCTCACCACTCTGACTGTGCAGAACTTCCTCCTGCTGTCCAACCTAAATCTGGCCTGCACCAGTATCAAACCATTGCTCCTCTTATCACTCCAAGTCCTTCTGAACAGTTCCTCCCCACCCTTTCTTTAGGCCCCCTTCAGATACTGAAATGCAGCTCTGAGTCTCCCTGGAACCTTCTCTTCTCCAGGCTGAACAACCCAAACTCTTTCAGCCCATCTCCACAGGAGAGGTGCTCCAGCCCTCTGGTCATCTTTGTGGCTCTCCTCTGGACCCACCAACCACCTCCCTGGGGACCCTGTTCCACTGACTGACATCCTTCACAGTGAAGAAATTTCTCTTGGTGTCAGCATGGGGGACAGTGGCTTTGAGCTGGGAGAGGGGAGACTGAGACTGGAGGTGAGGAAGAAATTCTTTGGAATGAGGGTGGTGAGACACTGGCACAGGTTGCCCAGGGAGGTTGTGGATGTTCCCTGCCTGGAGGTGTTCAAGGCCAGGTTGGAGGAGGCCTTGAGCAACCTGGGCTGGTGGGAGGTGTCCCTGCCCATGGCAGGGGGTTGGAATTGGATGATCTTCAAGGTCCCTTCCAACCCAACCCATTCTGTGACTCTATGGATGTGTACTTAACTGACTTCCAAGAATTAGCTTGGAGATGTTCTGCTCCTTCAGGATCTAGCTGCTGTCTCATCAGCAGTCATTATTCCTGGCTGGTAAATGCCTCAGACAGAAACACCTTCCTGTTTTTAACCCCCCTCCCATGTTTGACCCCCCTCCTGTTTCAATACTCATTGGCAGATGAAGGAGGTTGTTTTCCTTGTGCATTGACCAGCTTGGGTAGCATCACCCAACCCTGTGTCAGTATTAAATGGATTTGCTGAAGCCCTGTCCTGTTGTGTAGACCTCAGAAACAAGAGTGCTTCCTCCCCCTCTGCAGAGATGTGGCAAGTCCTCAGCAGAGAGCAACTGAAATCAGCTTTGTCTTTCTGTTGTGTGCCAGCTGCTCCTCTGGAGGGATTAGAGAGAAGCAGGAGGTGAGCAGTGGGGAGGCAGAGCTGTTGGAGAGCACAGCCTGTCTGATTGAACACAAAGATCAAGGTGTGGCTGGGTCGCAGGGCAGGACTCTGCCTGGGAGGGCATTGAATGCCAAAGGGCTCTTTCATCTGGGGGGGGAGAATAGACATCAGCATCCTGGAGCAGGGAAAGGCGCTAGAACTGAACCCAGACAGCAGGTTTAGTGGCAGAATGATTGATAACTGCAAGAAATCACCAGGGAGTGTGGGAGATTCCCCACTTCTGGCTGCCTTCTGCTCAAGCCTCGATGCCTTCAGTGAGCATTCAGAGAAAATCGAGTCGGAGCTGTCAGCACAGGGGAGAGGAGCAGAAAGTTCAGCCTGGTGCTGCTGTGTGTCAGGTGAGGAGGTCTCCTCCCCAGTGAGATGCTTCTGGTTCAGCAGGCTTTGCCCTAACAGCTGAGTGTATCTTGTTCAACATCCTCACAGCCTGAGCCAGGGCCGTGGCTTGCTGCCAAGGGCACCTCCAAAGGGGGAAGGGAAGGAGGTCCTGAAGGGCTTGTCACACACCCTGGTGTTTTGTACTTTGGGTTGTAGAGCAGAATCACAGAATTGTTTAGGCTGGAAGAGACCTTCAAGATCATTAAGTGCAACTGTTAACCCAGCACTGCCAGCTCAGCACTAAACCTTGTCCCTCAGCACCACATCTACACAGCCTTGAAGCCCCTCCAGGGATGGGGACTCCATCGCTGCCCTGTGCAGCCTGGGCCATGGCTTCACAACCCTTTTAGGAAGAAATTGTTCTTCTTGTCCAACCTTAACCTCTCTTGCTGCAACTTGAGGTCATTTTCTCATGTCCTATTGCTTGTTACTTGAGGTGTGAGATGGAAGAGAAGGAAGCAGAGCCTGCTTTGGGATTTCAAGCAGAAGGCAGCAGGAATGGGATCTCTTTACATCCACAGGGACAGGGATGAAGCCCAAGATGCTTGAACAAAGGCAGTGTCACTTTCCCATCTCACTCTGCTATTGATTCTTTGCTGTACTTAATCAGTTTGGAAATGGTCACTGATTTTTCATAAAATGCCACTGTGCTCCCTAGCAGCAGCTGGACTCTTTTCATCCACACTGAGCCTCTTTGTCTGCTGTGCTTGGAAGATTATTTCTGCTAAACAGAGAGGCAGCTGTGGTTCCTCAGCAGCAGAACCTCAGGTCATTGCTACTTGTTCCCTAGACCCTTCTCCAGCTTTACTGCCTTCTTGTAGAAGGGGTTGGAGAAGCCCTCTGAGATCATTGAGCCCAACCTTCAACTCAACCCCACCAAACCCTGTCCCCAAGTGCCATAGCCACACAGTTCTTGCACACCTCCAGGAGTGGGGGGACTCCACCACCTCCCTGGGCAGCCTGTGCCAGTCCCTGACCACTCTTGCAGCAAAAACGTTTGTCCTCATCTCCAACTTAACCCTTCCCTTGAGGCCATTTCCTCTCCTTCTATCACCTGATCCTAGGGAGCAGAGCCCAACCCCTACCTGGCTGCAGCCTCCTCTCAGGGAGCTGCAGAGAGCAATGAGCTCTGCCCTCAGCCTCCTCTTCTCCAGGCTGCACACCTCCAGCTCCCTCAGCTGCTCCTCCTCTCCAGACCCTTCCCCAGCTTGGTTGCTCGTCTCTGGACCTGCTCCAGCCCCTCAATGACTTTGCTCCCTCTTCTCATCCACACTGAGCCCCTTTGTGTAGTGTGCTTGGAAGACCATTTCTGCTAACCAGAGAGGGAGCTGTGGTCCTTCACCAGCAGAACTTCACATCATTACTACCACAAGCTCCTGCCCCCCATCTATTAATCAGTTAAGTCAAATAAAGTGAGAAGAAGTGTGCTTAACTCAGTGCAGAGTACATCAGAGCCATGTGTGTGCTCCTGCTGAAGGCTGAGAGCCTGGAGGGGGTGTCCAGACTTCATCTTCTGGCTGAATTGAGGAGGATTTATTTGCCCTTTTACATCTTGAGAGCTCTTGCCTTCCCTCCTGGCAGAGGTTAGGACAGTCACACAGGGCTGTTTGGAAAAGATTAAGATTAATGATTTTGTGTGTAAACTGCTTATCCCACACACAGAACAGTCAGGCAGAAGAAAACAAAGCAGCTTTCTCCTCTAGGAGGAAATGAGACCTCAGAGCTCTTACCTGTTCCTCTGAAAGGCAGAAGGAGGATGGTTTCCAGAAGAACTGGGAGTCTGATTCCACTTGTGCCATGAGAATTGTTCATGGCCATGCTTTAGGGGCTTCAGAAGGCCAAGAAACTCCAGTTCATGGTCATGGAGAGTAGGTGCAGCAGCAGGGAGTAAAGACCACTTGGGCTGGAAGGTGTTGGAGGAACTTTGGAGTCTTTAGTTCACAGAATCACAGAAAGGTTCAGGTTGGCAAAGCCCCTCAGGATCACCAAGTCCAACCCTGCTCTACAAGGTGCACCCTAAACCATAGCCCCAAGCACCACATCCATATGACAGACCTGAAATATCATTAACTCTTCAGTACCATTGAAGAGTGGCACTGAATGAATTATTCATTTAACAGGGGTTCTGCCACCCAGTGCTGCTGATTCCCTTGCAGACCTCACTCTAGAGACAAGGAAATGTGATTTAAATACTGGAATCATCCTGGTTTGAGTTATGAAATAGCTTTGTGCTGATTTGCTGCAGGCAGGAGAGTCCAAGCCTGTATTTTGTCTGTGCTGCCCATTTGACCTGTGCTGTTAGGCTTGTGTTTGCTCACTGGATAAACCTGAGTGTAGAATCAGGGGAAAGCTTTGCCAAGCTGATGACTTTCCAGGCTGCCAGAGGAGAAAAGGGCTCCTTGCCTGTGTTGACAGAAGGTCATGTTCTTTGTGCTGGGATAACTGCAGTGTTTGCCTTGCTGCAGGCCTTTAATAGAGACATGCTGCCAGGCCTCTCTGCCTTGGCACAGCCAGGGAGGCCAGAGCTGTGCCTTCAGCCTCACACTGCACTGGTGCTGAGTTTGCTGGGCAGCAGGACTGGGGGGTGCTGTCCTCTGCAGGGGGTCACTCAGTGTGTGGGAGCTGCACAGTGCTCAAAACACCATTTTGGTCAAACACAGGGAAGCAGAGATTCATAGAGTGGGTTGGGTTGGAAGGGACCTTAAAGATCATCTGGATGATGCTCACAGGTCCCTTTCAGCCCCTACCATGCTGGGGTTCATAGATCATAGATTCATAGAGTGGGTTGGGTTGGAAGGGACCTTAAAGATCATCTGGATGATGCTCACAGGTCCCTTTCAGTCCCTACCATGCTGGGGTTCATAGATTCATAGAGTGGGTTGGGTTGGAAGGGACCTTAAAGAACATCTGGATGATGCCCAGAGGTCCCTTTCAGTCCCTACCATGCTGGGGTTCATAGATCATAGAATGGGTTTGGTTGGAAGGGACCTTGAAGATCATGTAGATGATGCCCAGAGGTCCCTTTCAGCCTCCATCATGCTGGGATTCATAGATCATAGATTCATAGAATGGGTTGGGTTGGAAAGGACCTTAAAGATCATCTGGATGATGCTCACAGGTCCCTTTCAGCCCCTACCATGCTGGGGTTCATAGATCACAGATTCATAGAATGGCTTAGGTTGGAAGGGACCCTAAAGATCATCCAGTTCCAAGGCCCTGCCATAGACAGGGACACCTCCCACCAGCCCAGGTTGTTCAAGGCCTCATCCAGCCTGGCCTTGAACACCTCCAGGGAGGAACATCCTCAGCTTCCCTGGGGAACCTGTGCCACTGTCTCCCCACCCTCACTGTCCAAGATTTTCTTCCTAATATCATTGGGGGAAGACCAAACCAAATGAGTTTTGTTAAAATTTGGCAAAGGTAAGAAAGAAGCAGGAGTAAGGAGAAGTAAGAAAGAGGAGGACAGGCAAGGGGCAGGCAGAAATCCTGTGCTCATGTCCTGAGGTTGGATGTCTTTATTTGGTCCCTTCTCTGCTGGGTTTTTTCCTGGTCTCTTGCTATGGAGGTGGTCTCCTGTATAAATCCTCAAAGCCAGTTGAAGAAGGCTGTGGAAATGAGCTGCTAGCTCGAAAAGCAGAGCAGTTCTTAGTGACTGGAAGAAGATAAGGCTCTGGGATGTCCTGTGAGTTCAATTCATACAACTGCCTGAAGGAGGATGGATCACAGGGGAGAGCAAACTAACTGAAAACTCTTCCCAGATGGGGTTTTCAGATTGTTCCAAAGGAAATTAGGTGTCCAGACTGCATTAAAACACCACTGGAGCTGGAGCATAACTCTCCCTGGCTTGCCTGCTAAGTTCATTGTGTTTGATACCCTTGAAGGTTCAGCTCCACTGCCAGCCTCAGCCTTGCCGTGAAAGGAGCTGGAAGCACTTCTCAGACATGAGTCCCAGGTGGCCAGTGACAGCAAAACTTCACTCCAGGGGAGGATAGGGAGCAGAACAATAACTGCTAACGACATCATTTTCCACAAAACCAATTTTAATCTGCTGTTTAGGGACTGGCAAAGGGCCTTAAATAGCTCCTGCCATTGAGGAAGCTCATTGGAAGTGCTGTTCAGCCTCGCTCTTGAACATCTGCACCTTGCTTTAATTGTTCTCCAAGAGACATTCAGGTCAGCCTCCAAAAGTTGCTGTGCTTGGTGTTTCTGCTCCTTGCTTCAGCAGTGGGGGAGGTAGAGCTGGGCAGAGAGAGGGCTCTGCCTTTGCCCACCCAGGCTTTGGTCAGCACAGTGTGGATCTGTGGTTTAGTCTCCAGTGCAGAGAGATTCCAGAGGGATTTATAGGGTCAGAGAATCATGTTGGTCAGGAAAGCCCTTTAAGATCAAACCCAACCATTCTCTTAGCTCTGCCAGCTCTGGTGCTGAACCATGGCCCTCAGCCCCACAGACCTGTTCCAGTGGGAGGTGTCCCTGCCTATGGCAGGAGGTTGGAACTGAATGAGCTTTGAGGTCCCTTCCAACCCAAACCATTCTGTGATTCTGTGATCTCTGCCTCCACAGACACAGCCTCCAGGAACATAGCCCTGAGGTTCAACTCTCTCCTACAAGGACTGGCAGAAGTTTGAGAGGGAATGGCCTGAAGTTGTGCCAGGGGAGGGTTAGGTTGGAGATGAGGAACAACTTATTTGCTGCAAGAGCAGATTGGCACAGGCTGCCCAGGGAGGTGGTGGAGTCCCCATCCCTGGAGGTGTGCCAGGTAGCTGTGGCCATGGCACACAGGCCCATGATTTAGTGGCCATGGTGGCATTGGGTTGAGGGTTGGACTGGATGACTGGAAGTCTTTTCCAACTGAAACAATCCTGTGATTCCAAGTTTGCTAAAGTGATGGCAGGAGTCAGACCAGTGAGGTGATCTTGTCAGGAATCAATTTATTAATGTCTTTTTCTCCAAAGCCAGGGCCAAACAACCACATTTGTTTTTGTTTCAGCAAAGGAGGAGCAGTGAAATTGCTGAGGATCTGCTGGTTGTACCTAATCCATCCTGAGAGGATAGGAACAGGTAAGACAGAGTGGAGGTAGAACTCTGCCCCCACTTGCTTTTGGCTTTTCCTGACAGTGATTGCAGACATCTCTGGTGCCACTTCAGTGCATTATTTATTTTGTGCTTATTTCCATCAGAGTGTATTCATGGCTGCACACACAGAGCTGTCCTCATAAATCCTAAAGGGCTTTGTAAAGCAGTTGCTAACCAATCTGTGTGTCACAAATGGCTGTGATGCACCCAGGTGTTGCTCTGGGTACTGTTTTGATTTAGGAGCAGCTCCTTGAACAGAAGTTCATTTGTTCCCTTAACAAACCTACTGGGAATACCTAGAGGAGCTCTCTGGAAATTGAGGAAGGTTTCTTCTGGAGACATTTTCCTCCTAGAAACTGGGAGCAGTTTGTGATTCCATTTGAGGAAGGTTAAGTGAACTTTGCAGCCTGAACTGCAAAATGCATGTACACATATAAACCATGTAGGACACAGGGATCAAACCAAAAAAAGAGAGAGAATTTAAGGTTGCACTGGAAGAAAATGTTTGTGGAGCATCTTTTCTCCACCATGTGCTGATGCACACATGTCATGCATGGTCAGCCCATGGCACCACTGCATCACACCTTTGTCCTGTGGGTTTGTTCCCATTAGACCTGCTCAAGGCATAAATCAAGTCTGTGTGGGCAAAGGAGGCTCCCCTTAGGTCAGCTTGGCCTCTGCTTTGGGTCTCCAAGCTGAAAGGTGCACAGGGAGTGAGGCTGGGCAGTGCAGGATGAGGTTCTTGTGGGGCTTCAGGCATGTGGCCGCTGCTCTCCAGAAAGGGATCCTGGCCTCACACCAGCTTATAAGCTCCTCTGGGATGTAAGGCAAGTGAGAAGAGCCTGCTCTTTATTCATGAACAACATGAATTGAATGACAGTCTCCCTCCCTGGCTGCACAGAGGTGTCACAGCAGCTGCATTTGAAGATAAAACAGCCTGGAAAAGTCAGGGTCCAGAGAGATGAAATTAGACACCCAAACCTCTTGGCCTTAATCTGCTTCCATAGTGCTCCTTTTCCTGCAGGAATATTTGGAAGCTGGGTTCAGTTGGATGCTTGCAGAGTGTTTCACAGCATGCACTGCAGGGCATCAGCCCCCAGGGGATGGTTTGCTGCCAAGGAGGCACTGGGGAGCTCTGTGGAGCAGCAAGGAGAGCACAAAGCACTGAGCACTTGACTCCTGAAGTCAACTGGAGCTCACCATATGGGAAGGAAGGGAATGCTTGTCCTCTGCTAAGTGCCACCTGAGGTCTGTGCCAGAGCAGGGCTGCACGCAGCAGGTCCATCCAGGTTTAGGATGACCAAGGGGATGCCCCAGCAAGGACATACAGGACCAGAGCCCTCACCACCACCACTCAGCATCATGCTGTGTGTGGAGAGAGATGCTGGGCAGCCTGTGCTGCTAGAGCTGCATCCAGCCCTGTGCCCAGGGCACTGGCTAGCTGCACCCATGTGCATGATCAGACTCTGAGGAGATGGAGTAATGCTGCTGCTTTGGAGGCAAAGGCTCTGGAAGGGGCAGGCTCTCTTTCCTGCCATGGGAATGCTCAGTGGGGTCACTGCTTTGCATGGCTGCTTGGATCGCAGCCACTGTGATTTTCAGCAGCTCCCAGAGGATTTGGCATCTGGGCACAGCAGGGATCTCCAGGGGCCACCCCAACAAAAGCTGCTCTCCCTTTGGACAGAAACAGGTGCCAGCAGGGGTGAGATGGCTCCATAGTCTGTCCCTGAGGGTGAGTTGTGGCTTGCAGAGCTGCATGGTGCATGGCAGCCTTGTGAGTGCTGTGTGACCATTAAAGCCCAGAGGTGTGGGCTGGGGTTAGTTCTTCCTGGTCCTGCTGAGTGTGCCCATTGCAGGCTGCAGCAGCTGACTGTGCCCTCTATTCCCTGGCAGTGGTCTGCATTCTCTGGCAGTGCCCTGCATTCCCTGGCTGTGCCTTGTGTTACCTGCCTGTGCTCTGATTTGCAGTGGAAGACAAACATGTAATTGAGCAAAGGATGTAGACTCTCTCTCTCTCTATATATATATTTTAATTATTATTCTTCTAGAGAGCTCTTCACACACAACCTGAAGGATAAAAGGGTAATTTCATACCTGAAACCAGAAAATTAGTTGTAGCACTTTGTCTTGTTGGTGTTTCAGAGCAATGACTTTGGAAGTGACCTGCATGATTAGGTTGCACACAGTCCTTACACACACTGCAGGCTCTTTGGGCTTGTTCACATGAAATGATCTTGTTCAGAGCAGCAAGCAGTCAATACTCCACTGAGCCTCTGTTCCCCACCCTGTTCTGATGCATTAATTCCTGCTGGGAATCAAGTCCAGCAGAATAAGATGCAGGAGGACAGGCTGCTGTTTAAAACAAGTATAAAAGCCAAGAGGTTTTAGTCCAGCTGGGAACAGCAACCTGGAGCTGCACTTTCTGTAGGTGCAGACTTTCTCTAGGTCCCTGCAAATCAGAAGGTCCCCTGAGAGTCACAGGAATTAAATCACAGAAAGCTCCAGGCTGGCAAGGCCCCTCAGGAGCACCAAGCCCAACCTAGAACCCTGCTCTGCAACATTCACCTTAAACCATAGCCCCAAGCACCACAGCCAAACCACCCTGAAACACAGCCAGGGTTGGGGACTCCACCACCTCCCTGGGCAGCTCATTCCAGTCCCTGACCACTCTCTCCAGGAAAAACTTTTCCCTTATGTCCAATCTAAACCTCCCCAGCCTCAGCTTGAGGCCATTCCCCCTTGCTGTGTCTCCCCTCCCCTCTTCCCCACAACTGATATCAAAATGATGCTTTCAAGTGACTTCTGGGAAAAAAAAACCAACCTAGATCCTTATTAGGAAAGTCCACAGAAGGTGTTTCACAGCTGCTCAGAATTTCAGGGAGGTTCAGGCTCCCAGATGCACTTGAGGAAAATCTAATTTACCTGATTCTGCTCCTAAGACACCACTGAAGTTAAGGTGATGTAAGCTCTGAAGCCATTTAGCTGCTTTTGGCAGTGTGACTTAATGATCAATTCCAGCTTTTCTGAAGTGTTTATTTTAATCTCTTTCAAACCCTGTTGTTCTGAGGCTTTTATTACCAATCAGCATTCCTTTGGTCTACTTGACATAAATACACAAGAGTACAAATTCTATGGTAAATCACCTCAGGAGAAAGTAAAATTAAACTTTTGTGGCTTTCATACCAGTAGCAAAAAAATAAGAGAGGGTCATAATGTGCTCAGGAGTGGAGGACTGGAGCAGAGAGACAGGGGAGGGCTTGCTAAGTGGAAACAGAAGTTGTCTGCATTAGCAGTGCCCGGGGAGGGAGGTGGTAGGGGAGTGAGGATGGGCTGCCTGCTGCAATTCCATCCTGGGGCTGCCTCTTCCTGACAGCCAACACCAGTTGAGGTCTCCAATGGGAAATGGGAAGAGGCTGGAAAATGGGAAAAGGCTGGAAAAGGCTGGAAGAAAATCATATTTAGGTGAAGGGAAGAAGGTTGGTGGAGAAAATGGGTGGAGGTGAGGTTGAATACAATTGAAAAGCCCTTTAGTGTGATCTTGCAAGATCAGTGGTGCCCGGGGCTGTGAGGGATATGTCCTTAAAGGCTGTGGGGCAGGATGAGAGTAAGGAGAGGCTGATTACAGAGTGAACATACAAGGGGGGAGGGTTACAGTTCTCAAATAAAAAAACCCAATTCTGTGGTTGGGAAGAGCAGAATGGGAGAAGCTTAAAAAGTTGACATTTCAAGGAGAACACAAAACATTCCCTTGCCTATGAGGCTGCAAGGAAAGGCTCTGGGCTGTCTGTGTGTAAATGAGGGCTATGGGAAGGTGTGGCAGCCTTTGCCATCTCCAGCTCAGGCACTCTGGCTTTTCCTGAAGGAAGAAGTTCAATGGCAGCACATCCACCATGCCCTTTGGTCCTGGCGTTTCGGCAGCGGTGGGCGCCGGGGCTGCAGCAGGTGTGCTGTTGGCACCCCGAGGCAAACTCCAGTGGCAGCAGCAATTCCTGGCATTCCTTTTGATGGTGGGTGGTGGAGCAGCAGCTCAGCCTGGCAGACAGCTACTCCTAGGGTGCTGGGTGGATTGTGGCAGCTCCTCCAACACCAGTCCGTGTGCTTGTCCTGTGCCCGTGTGCCCATCGCCATCCTCTGCAGGGTGGGGAGATGTCTGGAGATGTGCCCCAGCTGGGATGGAGATGTTGGAAACGTAGCCCCCAGCTGCTTATCCCACTTAATAGCAGGAATTTCATTGCCCTCAGTCTCATTTTGAGGGCTGCCAGCACAAACCAAAAGGAGCTGCTTGCTTTGAACAGAAGAAGATTCTCCTTTCATCACTCAGCTCCCAGCTCCTTAGTGGCAACAGGGACAGCTGCTGCCCTTCTCTCACTGGGTCACAGATCTGCTGAGCTGCTTCCAGTTTAACCCATTTGTCAAACCACTGCTCCCAGCTGCTGCCTCTTCCCAAGGTCTCAGTCACTAACAGCACACCTTCACCAGGCAGGGCTGGAGGGCACATCATAGTCCCAGGAAAGCAGCAGTTTGTTTGTGCTCTTCATCCCAAGACCACATCCAGTGTGAGTCTTGGTCGATGGGTGAAAATATCCCCTCTGCATCTCACAGGAGCTGATGATTTAGGTGAGGAAATGAGGAGTGGATTTGGCTGGAATGCTGCATGCCCCACTCAAGTGAGCTATTTACTCTTCAGGGGACTGACAATATTTTATTATTGGGCAACCAAGTGGAAGTAAGAGCACAGGAGTGTAGTTGGGCATGAAAATCTGCTCTTACACAGCCTTTCTGAACGGTGAGCCAAATGAGAGGGAACAATGCTGGGCTTAGCTTTAGGTTTCTTCTGTCCTCAGCCTGTTTTTCAAGTGGCCAATCTCTTGCTTCTGAGCACGCTGGGGGTGCTGCTGTTGCTGTTGGTGACTTGCAGATGCAAACACATTTTGAAGGCAATTAGGCAAGAGGATTTTGGCTTTCTGCTCCCAAGAAACTGCAAGCACAAAAGTGCTGGCTCAAGGCTGAAGGTTATTTACTAAGATTGTGTGCCACATATCATTAAACTCTTACCCCCTGACCTTTTTTTGGTTTTATTTTTGTGCCTTCTATTAGCAAAATTTCAACATTTCAGAGGATCTGCACAGAGTTGCAAAGGGTCAAATGAGAGAGTTGAGCATATTTATCCCTGCTGTCTGTCTCTGCCCAATATCCTCTGTTAACTGGGGACTTCTTGCTGCTCAGCAGCCTTCATCCCTCTCTGCCATCTTCATGTCTGTTTGCCAGTGTCCCAGCAACTTCAGCTGCCCTACAGCCTTCATCCCTCTCTGCCATCTTCATGTCTGTTTGCCAGTGTCCCAGCAACTTCAGCTGCCCTGAACTACTCCAGATGAGCACATTCAGAAGGGCCTGGCTGTCCTAAGGCCATTTTCTCTTGCATTGCTCTGAAAAAGGTAACAAATGACATAAAACTGCCAAATTGGTCCTCAGGGAGCAAAGAGCCCTTTATTTCCTCACTGGAGGGGGGAAGATGTTAAACATTGCTTTCCTTCCTGTGCCCCCCAGCTGCTACTGGCTGCTGCTGAGTCCTCCCCCATGGGCATGAGTCCCTGCCAGCTTCCTTTTTGTCAGTCACTGTGTTCCTGAAACTGCCCAAACTGCAGAAGATGATGGAACCACAGAATGGGTTGGGTTGGAAGGAACCTTAAAGCTCATCCAGTTCCAACCCCTGCCATGGGCTGGGACACCTCCCACCAGCACAGGTAGCTCAAAGCCTCATCCAGCCTGGCCTTGAACGCCTCCAAGGTGGTTATTCCACAGCCTCCCTGAGCAGGCTGTGCCAGTGTCTCCCCACCCTCTCTGTAGAGTTTTTTTCCTCATCTCCAGTCTGAGTCTCCCCTCTCCCAGCTCAAAGCCTTTGTCTCTTGTCTGTTACTCCAAGCCCCTGTCCAAAGTCCCTCCCCAGCTTTCTCGTAGGCACCTTCAGTAGCTTCAGTGCCTTCAAGTACTGTCCAAGAGAAAGGAAATCTGGCCACACACAAACATACAGAACCAATTCCCCTTGTGCTCTGTCTCCCCTCACAGAGCCTGGTTGCTAGGAGCATGCTCAGCAGGCAAACAGATCTCCAAGGCTGTGGAAGCAAGGGTGGTAGGTGTGGACAGGGAGCAGCAGGAGCAGGATGGCTCTCTTGGAGGGCAGCCCCATGCTTAGCTTAGCTCCTGGGGACTGCTGAACCAACACCTTGGACCCAAAGCAACGTGTCTGACAGACACAGGCAGGGCACCAGGGGCTGTGTGTCTTGCTGAGGATTGATGGTGCAGCTGTACAAGTGCTGCAGGAAGCTGAGGAGGTGTTGGAGAAGGAGCCTTACTCTGCACCATCTGACACCTGCACAGCTAATTATTTTCTGAAGACAATTTTATGATGTCATGCACGTGGGAAGCCATAATTTTGCTGTCAGCCTTGCCCTCAGTGTCCTCTCCTCTAGCAAGAGTGGAGTGAATCTTCCCTTCTAAAGAGTTTTAAGTGGTTTTAATTCACTGTGCCTGCTGTAATCACAGACTGGTTTGAGTGGGAAGAGACCTTCAAGGTCATCTAATTCCAACACCTAGGCAGGGAACACCTCCTGCTAGACCAACTTGCTCAGGTCCCTTCCTTTGAGCCTCCACAGCTTCTCTGGAATGTTCAAAGCTAAGTTGGATGGCAGCAATTAACATATAATGATCTCGTTGTCATAGAGTCATGTTTGAGGCTAGACTGGCACATAGAGCAGGTGGTAAGTGTTGCTTTGAGGATCTTCTAGAGAAGAATCCAAGAGGAAAATTTTCCATCAAGATTAGAACTAAATGGAGGAGAAGGTGATGGATAAATGCTTGCAGCATGTTACTTCCCCATGACCACAAAGACACTCATCTGATCCCAACATCTGGTTGCCACACAATTAAATATATGTGAGAGCTGAGGAACAGAGATTGTGGAGAGCAGCCCAAGTGCTTGATTTAAATGCACAGTGAACAGCTTAGCTGCATGCTGAAATGGGGAGGCCACACCGTGACTGCTGGGGTCAGGTTTGGGGCCCTCATTACAAGGACATTCAGGATGTCCCAAAAAGGGCAACAAAGCTGGGGAAGAGTCTGAAGAGCAGGGCTGGGGAGGAGCAGCTGAGGGAGCTGGGGGTGTGCAGCCTGGAGAAGAGGAGGCTGAGGACAGAGCTCATTGCTCTCTGCAGCTCCCTGAGAGGAGGCTGCAGCCAGCTGGGGCTGGGCTCTGCTCCCTAATAACTAGTAAGAGGACAACAGTAAATGGCCTCGTGTTGCACCACACCAGGTTTAGATTGGACATGAGGAACATTTTCTTCCCTGAAAGGATTGTCAAGGCCTGGCACAGGCTGCCCAGGGCAGTGGTGTTTAAAAGAGGCAGAGGTGTGGTGCTCAGGGACAGGGTTTAGCACCAGGCATGGCAGACTTAGAGGCTGGTTGGACTCAAGGATCTGAGAAGGCTTTTCCAACCAAAACTGTCCATTAACCTGTCTGCCAGGCCTGTATCCAAGAGGCACACTGAAGTTTTTGCACCAGATCATCTTGTGAGTGAGTCTGTGCTGGGAGCTTTTCCAGACAGCTGGCTGAGGGGGAAAGAATTTTGTAGCTCTAACTTTGGGAGAGGTCTTTGATATATTGGAGTTAGAAACCTCAAACCACTCCAAACTCCAGGTGAGTTTAACACTTGGCTTTGACCTGCCAACAACATCTTTGGTATGAAAAAGCATCTTAAAAGCTGCACATTGAGGGTGCAAAGAGGATGCTCTGCTCATTGATTAGGGAGGAGACAGACTTAAAATGTGCCAGAGGAGGTTGAAGTTGGATATTAGGAACAGTTGTTTGGATATTGGGAACAATTGCTTGGATATTGGGAACAATTGGTTAAATATTAGGAACAATTGCTTGGATATTTGGAACAATTGGTTAGATATTATTAAGAATTGCTTGGATATTAGGAGGAATTGCCTGGATATTGGGAACAATTGCCTGGATATTATCAACAATTGTTTGGATATTGGGAACAATTGGTTAGATATTGGGAACAGTTGCCTGGATATTAGGAACAATTGCTTGGATATTAGGAGCAATTGCCTGGATATTGGGAACTATTGCTTAGATATTAGGAACAATTGCTTGGATATTGGGAACAGTTGCTTGGATATTAGGAACAATTGCTTNGATATTGGGAACAATTGCTTAGATATTAGGAACAATTGCCTGGATATTAGGAACAATTGCTTGGATATTGGGAACAATTGCTTAGATATTGGGAACAATTGCTTGGATATTAGGAACAGTTGCCTCGATATTGGGAATGGTTGCCTCGATATTGGGAACAATTGCCTCAATATTGGGAACAATTGGTTAGATATTAAGAACATTTTTTTTTCTGCAAGAGTGGTCAAGGGTTGGGACAGTCTGCTCAGGGAGGTGCTGGAGTCCTCCATCCCTGGAGGTATGCAAGAAATGTGTGGCCATGGCACTTGGGGAGAAGGTTTGATGGCTGCGGTGTTAGTTGGGTGGAAACTGGACTTGCTGACCTTAAAGGTCTTTTCCAACCTTAATGATTTTGTGGTTCTCTGTGGAATGTCAGCACACAGCTCTCCAGAAGCCCATCCTGCTGTCTCTGCAGTGCAATCCCTGTGTTCAACTTCCCTGGGTTCAGAAAAGACAGAGTAGAAGCTTCTGTAGGCTCAGCTGGAAAGGATGCCTTTAGATTAGAGCCAGGGCACACAGGCAAACACCACTGCCCCAGGAGGGGACTCTGCACTTTCACCAGAGTAACTCAAGAGAATATTTCAAGTATTGCTTAATTCTAAGCCTATTTAAAAAATGAAACAAAGCAAAACCCAAATGAATAAATTACAGTTCAGCCTTGGACCCAGACATTTTACTCCTCCTTAGTTTTAGCTCTCTGAATTTCTGCTTAGGAAGGAACACGAATCCAATTCACTTAGTTTAGGTATATGCCAAGATTCAACTGGTTTATTTCAGGTTGGTAGCACTGAGTTGGGGTATTTGTGTGTGTATGTGTGTGTGTCCTAACTGATGGTAGTGACAGCTAAATGTCAGCTTCTTGTAATAGCTCAGCTCAGAATACAAACAGAAAAGTATACAAAAAGGAAAATGGATTGGAACACGCTGGGTGAATTGGTTTTGCTGCCTTCTTTTGTGCCAAACAGTTTGCATTCTGCATGTCTCACAGTCCAGAAACCATTAGCAGTACAGTTCTCTGATGGATATATTGCAGAGAAAACATTGCTATTAAAATTAATATACATAGAGGGGGAAAAAAAAATAATGAAGTGGAGCCTTTGTTCAAACTTAATTCCATCAAGGGAAAAAACAAACCAAAGAAACCAAACAAAAAAACCCTCACAATATTTTTATAGAACATTGGGGATATATTTTTATGTCAAAACGTGATCACCAGTCAAACCTAGTGACATCTAAACCCAACACATTGTTGTGATTTCTAAGGTAAAATTCAAAGAAAGGGAGCGGAAAAGGAAAAAAAAGGAATATAAAATGGGAAATAAAGAGGAAAATAAAGGAAAATAAAAAAAGGGGGGGGGAAGAAAATAAAAGGAAAA
>VWYK01079212.1:0-16483 GCA_013399775.1 Semnornis frantzii | reverse complement strand
ATTGGTCTAAGAAAATTCTATACGGTTTGGAGTTCACAGTGTTCTTGCTGTCTTGTTTGCTTGTTTTTCCCCCTGTCTCTCCCTCTGGCCCTGCTTGCTTCTCTGTGCCTGTCGTTGTTTCAGTTATGGTAAGAACAGTAACTGGGAGCAGGGAAGAGACAACATTGTGTTAGCTGGCAACAGAACGCGGGTTTAGTCCAAGGGAGTATCCTGGGCTTTGTTCAGGGGAGTAACTAGGCTGCTGTCTAGTGGTATATGTATGTATGTATTTGTATATGTCTATTACCTTTTAAATTTAGCCTACTTTTGTAAATGATAATTTAATTTTGCTTCCAAATTCTGAGTAGTGTGGTAATTTACTCTTTGGGGGGTAAATGCCAAATTCTAAGTGGTGTCGAATCACCACACGTGTCACTGAATGTAAGGGCAGTTCAGGGTGACATTTCTCTCATACTATTCGTGTTCCTCTAACTTAGTTTTCAAGGAGATTAACCTTTAATCAACAAACACACCCATTCTACATTGACTTGAGTTAGGAACACTCCTCCCCACCACCAAAATTTGAAATTTACCAGACCAACTGAGACAGCTTGCAAGTAAGATGAACCTGTATTTACAGTATGGCAAAATTTACAAGCATATATATACACAGTATTTACAAGTATTTACAGTTATATACAAATTAGAAATAATGCAGAAAGCCAAACTTCCTCCTGGACAAAGAAGCTGCCCAGAAGGTGCTCAAAGCTATGCCCCTCTTTCTCCCTCTGCTTTTTTCTCAGACAGACAGACAAAACAAGGAGAAGCCAGCAAAACTTACATTGTTTTCTGTTAGCAGAGATTAATGGAAAGATAATTTGAGTGGAGTTAAGAGAAAGTCATTAGATCCAGCCACACAACCCCAAGTGAGAGTGACTGTTTATATGTTGACTTTTTGTGCCTTTTAGCAAACCAGTAAATGATATAGACATCATCACATCATCATTATTTTCTTTTCACAACCCATGACCTAATTTCTCTCATTAAAATATTCCAATTAGCATCAAACAAGCACACACACACAAATCATAACCAAAGAGCAATTCTTCAGAGAATTCAAGCTTTTTTACCTCCATATGCAGAGCTGGGAGTGCCTGAGATATAAACAAAAATGATTCAAACACACTTAAGAGTTTGGGAAGAACAGACGTGCTGCCTTTCAACGTCTGTGCACTGGCTCAAAGAACGCTTTGCTTAGTGAGGCATTAAAAGTTTTGAGACATTCTCCAGAAGGCTGTCAAATCCATGGAGCCTTGTCACTACACTGTGCTTGCACGTCTGTGCTAAGAGGAAAACACAACTCTAATATCGCTAGTGAAAGGGACTACCTAACCTAAGATTCTTATTTCCCGTAAGGATAAATACAGCAGTAAATGTATACCTTAAAAGTCTGGTTTGCTTCTTTTTCTCTGTGAGGAGAATGGGAACTTCCAGCTGACTGAAGTATTTTCCTCAGTCATACAGAGAAAACTGCATAGCCTTGTTTGATAAAGAGTGGTGGTGTTGCTATGTAAGCATTCTCCTAACTTCCATTAGGAATCCTTTCTTCTTCCACAAGGTAGGTCATGAGTAAATTCCTCTGTAAGTAAAAATAGATGTGCTTCCAAAAATGCTTTATGATATGAAAAGCATGTTGATGGAAAGGCTGTCAACTGACGTATGTTACTTAGTAAGTCACAAAAATAATGGTGACGTCACAAATGGCATTCATGTTCACAGTTTATGCAAGGAATTTGCACTCTCTTTAGGCCTAGCAGATGGACATAGTAGGTAAAGCATTTACTTGTGTGTGGAAAAAATTCCACGAGCTGTGTATGAGGCAGTGGATGTTCCACTTCCTGAGCTTGTGCTCTCTTGCTGAACCTTTTGTCTTCTGGGTGACTGAAATAGAAGCGTAGAATCATATTATCACGGAGCCATAGAACCATAGAACCGTAGAATCATAGAATCAGAGAATCCGTTTGGGTTGAAAGGGACCTCTAAAGGTCATCTGATCTGAATGAAGCTAAAAGCAAACTGATACTGAAGTTTTTTTAATCTATGTATGCATTAATAATAGTGATTTTTAAAAAATAAATAAATTTTTTGCCCGTTTCCTAAATAAACCTAGAGTTCCCCCTAAGAAACAGTTGAATGCACTGTGAAATAACCAAGTTCTAGCAAAGAAAATGCAGCAGAAAGCAGCAGTTCTTTTGATGGCTTATAACAATTGTTTCTTGACTCAGAATGTGAAGAAGAGAAGTCTCTGGGAGGGACCTTAGAGCTACATTCCAATACCTGAAGGGATCCTACAGGAAGGCTGGGGAGGGACTTTGCATGAAAATNGGGGAGTGACTTTGCATGAAAAGGTCTATAAACAGGACAAGGGGAAATGGTTTTAAGCTGAGGGAAAGCAGGGTTAGACTGGATCTTAGGAAGATGTTCTTCAGTGTGAGATTGGTGAGGCTCTGGAATAGGCTGACCAGGGAGGCTGTGGCTGCCTCCTCTCTGGGAGTGTTCACGGCCAGGTTGGATGAGGCCTTGGGCAACCAAGTCTGGTTGAGAAGTTTCCTTGCCCATGACAGGGAGGTTGGAGTAGATGATCTCTTAGGTCCCTTCCAACCTAAACCAATTCTAGGATTCTATGATTAATTTTAATTATATTTAGTAATCTAATATAACATATATTTAATTATGAATGCATTATTTCTAAAGAAAAGGTAAAAAAAAAAAAGTTTTAAATAATTCTTAAATATTTTTTGTCAGTTTCAGTGAAAATAAAGAAGATTTTTACCTAAAATCTTGATTATTTTTTCATCTTAGTCAATTAGTTTAATAACAGTTCAATAGTTTCTCTGGATGTGATGGAAGTAATTTAAAATTTGTATTTAAATTACAAAAAATAGAAGATTATTTTAGATAAACATTTCAGAGAGTATACTTTTCACAGAGGATGTGATAGAGCTGCATAGTGTTGTTTATATAAACTCTAAATTACATTTAAGCAAAAAAAAAATTTAAAAAAAAAAAAAAAGAGGAGGCTTTAACCTAAGTGCCAGTTATTAGAAGAAATTAATCCATGTGAAATTATTATGCCAAATATGGTTTTACTGGGAAAAAAAATGGGATTACATCTACCTTTAGATCGTGTTCTTGTTAAAGTCTCAAGAAGCCCCATTTACAAACTACAGTTATGCAAATGCAGCTAGAGATGCATTCCTGTGGCACTGGAGAAGAATTAATGGTCGGTTTGATTGCAGTAGTGATTGTATTGAAGTGAAACATACAACATAACAAAAAGTTTTTCTAAATTAATTACTTAAATTCATCTAGTGCTTTGTAGTTAGCTAAGGTAGCCAAACTCACCATGGAACATGAGCTAGATGCACAACGGTGTGGCATTGACCTGGAACCTTGTGCCAAGTACAGTTGTCTAGAATAGGAAAATATTTTTGTTTTACAGATAGCAACTATTTATTAAAAAAAAAAATAAAAATTCTGTGCAGTGTTCCTGGAAGTAATATGGATATATTCTGTGGCAGGTGTTTCTCCTCCTCCCTTGTTGAAGGAAATAATCCTAATTTCACAGAAGCAGAGAACATTAAGTGTTGGAAGGGACCTGGGAACATCATAGAATTATAGAATCAGAGAATTGTCAGGGCTGGAAGGGACCTCAATGATCATCTAGTTCCAATGCCCCTGCCGTGGGCAGGGACACCTCACACTAGATCAGGTTGTCCAGAGTCACACCCAGCCTGGCCTTAAAGATCTCCAGGGATGGGGCTTTCAACCTCCCTGCCAGGGCAAGCTCCAGAGAAATCTTCTGTTTTGCAAGAACTGCAATAAAGTCCGCAGTTTCACACTTTGTGGAGCAGCCCTTCTGGAATTTTTTACCACATCCTTGTGTGTTTTATCATTCCTTCCTGTCATAGGGTAAAGGAAATTACAGTGCACATGGATGACTTTGACAGTAGAGGACTCCACAGTTCTGAGCTGGCTACACTAGGAGAGAAAAGAGTGTTTTGCTGCTTGAAGAATTTCCTACCAGCAGGATCAGGAGGCTGCTAAGTAGCACACCACTTTCTGGTGAAAAGGAACCTGAGGAAATCTGACTTTAAACTGAAGACCATCTCAAGGAAAGTTACAAAGCAGCCAGCTTACCCAGTGTGTTAACACAACATCTAGCTGAATCATTGTTTTTTGCCAGGAGAACTGAATATTCTGCTAGTATCCTGTAAATGTTTTGCTAATAAATATAAATATGTGCTCATATTCTGTCATAATGTGTGAATTCTGGTGGGGAAAAAAAAAAAAGACAAAGAAAAAAAAACAAAAAGAAAATCAGGACTCTCATTTCAACATTGTTTTCTGAAATTGACAGAATCATAGAATCACAGAATGTTAGAGGTTGGAAGGGACATCCAGAGATCATTGAGTCCCACCTCCTGCTAAAGAAGGATCCCCTGGGGTAGTTCACACAGACAGGTTTTGAAAGTCTGCAGAGAAGGAGACTCCACAACCTCTCTGGGCATCCTGTTCCAGTGCTGTCAACCTGACTGAAAAGAAGTTTCTCCTCATGTTGAGGTGAAACCTCCTATGCTCCCCTTTGTATCCATTGCTCCTTGTCTTATTGCTGCAGATCACCAAAAAGAAATTTGCCCCAGCCACTTGACACCCACCCCTCAAATATCTGTATATATTAATCAGATCTTCTCTCAGCCTTCTCTTCTCCAAACCAAACAGCCCCAGGGCTTTCAGTCTCTCTCCATAGGGGAGATGCTCAAGTTCCCCAGTCATCCTTGTGGCTCTCCACTGGACTATTTCTAGCAGGTCTCTGTCTCTCTTGAACTCAGGAGCCCAAAATCGGACACAGAGAACAAAGCTGGACATTGACTGAATGCTTGCTACGACATCCTCCAATGCTCCTCTCTGGCCACAGCTTTCACTAAGTCCTAGGCTGTGTGAACCTGCAGGAAATCTGGTGTGCATCTGGAAGTGATGATTCCTGCTTCCTCACCCAAGTATGGATGTTCAGTAAAGGACAAGGACTATATTTTAAGAACAAGGCTGTGTGAGGCAGCACCCTTTATGAACCTCTTTCTCTTGCAGTTGTCCTGCCCTGCATTTCCCTGCTCAGTGCTATCTACAGCCCGCAGGAGGAAAAAACCCATTAAGTGGCAGTTCTCCAAGCTTTATCCTCTGATAGCTCAGCTCCAGCCAGGCAATACTCCTGCACAGCAACAACTATGTCATTGCTTAACTTCCCTCCAACCAAGATCAATAGACATAGTTGTGGCACACTTCTGCTGTAGCTATGGCTGCCTAGGAAAGCTGGGCCTAGCAAACTCCTGCCATTATTCCTGCAGGAAACAGATTAGATGATTAGGCTGTAAAAGCAGTGCTGGAAATGCTTGAAATGAAAATTCTTCCTGATTTTTAGAAGAACTACAATGAGAAGGAATGGGGAAATGGAAAAGGGAAGATTCCAGGGAAATCTAAGAGCAGCCTTCCAGTACCCGAAGGGAACCTACAAGAAGGCTGCAGAGGGACTGTTTGCAAAGGCCTGCAGTGTGTAGGATGAAGGACAATGGCTTCAAACTAAAGAGCAGATTTAGATTGGATGTTAGGAATAGTCTCTTTACCATGAGAGTGGTGAAACACTGGAACAGGTTGCCCAGGGAGATGGTTGGGGCCCCATCCCTGGACATATTCAAGGTGAGGCTGGACAGGGCTCTGGAAATCCTGATCTAGTTGAGGATGTCTCTGCTGACTGCAGAGGGAGTTGAACTAGTTGACCTTTGGAAGTTCCTTCTGATCCAGACTACTCTATGATTCTGTGATTCTATGATTTCTGGTATCACGTTGGGAAAAAAAAAAAAGAAACAAACCAAAACCAACCCACACTTCTCTTTCATGTTTCTCACATATCCGACTTTTCTAGTTCCATACTAGAACTATTCACTTCTCATACAGGATGGGCGGTAGAATATACATCTCATATTCCTTCCAATAACAACTTGAAGCACTGTGATATTCTTAATCACCACTCAGAGGTGGTTGCAGAGACCCAGAAAGAAACATCCTGTCTCTGTCCTTCACCTATTTATCTGTGCTTGCTGAACAGCCTTAGCCGAAATCTCAGGTGCAGATCGTTATAATATTACACATCACCATAGTTCATAGACTCATAGAATATCAGAGGCTGGAAGGGACCTCAAAAGCTCATCCAGTCCAACTCCCCTGCCAGGGCAGGATCACCTAGACCAGATCACACAGGAATGTATCCGAGTGAGTTTTGAATACCTCCAGAGAGGGAGACTCCACAATCCCCCTGGGCAGCCTCTTCCAGTGTTCTGTCACCCTCACAGGGAAAAAGTTTCTCCTCATGTTTAAATGAAGCTTCCTGTGCCTCAACTCCATCCATTATCCCTTGTCCTGTCATTGGGCATCACCAAGCAGAGCCTGGCTCCATCCTCCCAGCATTCACCCTTTACATATTTATAAACATTGATGAGGTCACCTCTCAGTCTCCTCTTCTCCAAGCTAAAGAGCTCCCAGCTCCCTCAGGCTCTCCTCCTAAGAGACATGTTCCATTCCCTTAATCATCTTTGTGGCTCTGTGCTGGACACTCTCAAGCAGTTCTAGTTAACTTGAAGATCCTTGCAGGTTTAGACAGACTTTTAGATTCCAGGTGGGACATTTTATTCAAAGCTTTTACTAAAAGTCCTACTTTGACAACATCTGCAAAGAAGTTCTAGCCTAGGCATGATATTTTAGAGTGTAAAATGTGGGTCACTGATTTCAGAGAGAGGGCAGCTGCAGGCATGCTAGTCTGTGGACTTACACAACTTTTCAGAGAATGCTGTTTCCTATCTTTGAATCCTGAGATTGACTTGAAGGACAGATGCTGGGTCTCCTCGCAACCTGTCATCTTCCCTGCACACCATATAGGACCACAAAACAATGCACAGATAGGAATTCTGAGAAAGCATTATGTCCCAGATTTTGAAACTGGTGAAGCAGCAGCTGCAACTGCAAAAAAAGTGGTTCTGAAGACAGTACAAACAAACTCACAAATATGAGGAACTGGTGAATCTCCACCTGAAATGTCTAGGAGCAGCATGAAACTATGGAAAAGGACAGGAACTCATGATGAAGGTCCCTGGTTGTCCCAGGGAACGGAGACAACGGTGGGACAGACAAAGGTGGGAAGCAGGCTCTGCTTGTTTCAGAAGCCATTGTGGTTGCTCTAATCAAATCAGAAGCAAAAGAGTAGGCTTTCTTGTCCTCTCCTTGGCTGCAGATACCCACTCCTGTAAGCTGCTGGGTATCTGGCCTTCCTGACTCTTTGTTAGTCTTCTGCCTGAAGAGATTCATTCAAGCCACACTATGGTCTCCAGCAGCTAGGAAATGGAGGCTTCACAACATCCATGTGTTCAGGGAGGAGGAGAAGTGAGGAAATGGGAAAAGAAGGCACTCACAAGTTTCATTCCACACAGGATGTTTAGAAATTTGCAAATACTTAGGTGCTTCTGTGGTCCAAAATCATCAGTTTAAAAAAAAAAATAGCATCAAGAATAGAGAGAAGATTATATTGAAGTTTTGTCTTTAGAATCTTCTTGCTGTGCAGGTTTTAGATGTTTGTTGCAATACAATGTAATTTTTTTTTTTTTTAAACTGTCATGTTGGTGTTGCTCTGCAAAATGCATTGCTCCATCATTTCTCTTTTTTTGATCCTCAGTGACAGGACAAGGGGCAATGGGTGGAAGCTGAGGCATAGAAAGTTCCATGGAAACTTGAGGAGAATTTTTTTCACTGTGAGTGTTGACAGAACACTAGAACAGGCTGTCCAGGGGGATTGTGTAGTCTCCCTATCTGGAGATATTCAAAACCCACTTGGATGTGTTCTTGCGTGCTCTGGTATATGTGATCCTGCTCTGGCAGGGGGTTGGACTGGATGAGCTTTCGAGGTCTCTTCCAGCCCCCGACATTCTGTGATTCTGTGATTCTCTTATCTCACAATCATTTTCACATATTCTTTCCCTATGGGTCCTATGCATACCACAGTTTACTTACACATTGATCTTTCTTCAGCCTTTAGATCTCTCTAGACAACTGTTCTGACTCTTTTCCTTGCTTTATTTTCCTTCCAGCAATTACACTATACTATGCACTATGTATGCACAAACATGCATAAACTATGTATGTGTTCCCTTTTCTCCATCATCTCTTTGTCTGTGAGGTTTTCAAGAAAGCTGCTGTCATCTTCTGCTTTGCAAAGTCTTTTGGCCATCTTTGGAGCTAAATCTGTAATTTGTAATAAGGTACTAAGGAGGAGGTTCACAACTTGCTTTACATTTGTCTGTCTGACAGTAGTACAAGTTTTACCTAGCTGGTGAGTTTGCCACTGACTCATTAATGTGTGCAGCTCATATCATGTTAGACTAGAGCCCTGCCAAGATTTCCCACCCTGATGTTATCTTACAGTGGTTTAGATTAATTGGAATTTTGGACTAAGTAAAAGCCTGAGGCATTTAACTAACAAAATTAGATTAACACAGGTTGAGTCTGTTATTGAGAACTGCTATACTACAAGTGTGTAGATTGCTCTTTTTTTTTTTTTTTTTTTTTTTTTTTTTTTCCCAGCAGATAAGTGTACTGAGCATTCAAAAAATAATTCACTTTGCCTGCTGCTGTATCTGGCAAAACTTTGGAAATGTCATCACTCTCTGATCTCTTTTGCTGTTGGATGTATCATTTGTACATGCTGCTTCCTGATTTGTTTTCTCTCTCTCATGCATAAACTATAATGACAAAAATAATCCATAAATGTTTATTCTGGTAATTATGTGTTCTTCTTTCCATCTTGCGCAACCATAAAGCTGTTTCAAAGCATTCCTGTTGGGCTAAGCCTTGCATTCAAAGCAGGCACAGACTAAAATTCTTTGCTGGTACGTTTCCAAATACTTAAAACACCCAGTCTATGCGTGAAACAACCTCTGCTCAGAATTCCACACTGCTAAATTTGTACAACCTCTGCAGCATTCTTTCATGGGCAAAGCTTCCATTCCTCACCTTTAATTAGAACTCCGATACAAATAATTAATCATTCACTATTCTAGACTGTCAATGACCCCATCAGATCTGTTGCACAATGATCACAGATCAAGGAATCACAGAATATTAGGGGTTGGAAGAGACCTCCAGAGATCAGAGTCCAACACCCCTACCAAAACAGGATCACACAGGGCAAGCCACACACAAATGCATCCAGACAGGCCGTGAAAGTCTCCCGAGAAGGAGACTCCACAACCTCTTTGGGCAGCCTGTTCCAGTGCTCTGTCACTCTTACAGTAGTGTCTCTTATTGTTGAGCTGTTCTAACTTGTATCCATTGTTCCTTGTGCTGTCACGGTGAACCACCAAGAAAGACCATCCAGGGGGTAACTTCTTTACTGTAAAGGTCACAGATAACTGGAACAGGCTCCCCAGAGAGGTTGTGGAGTCTCCTTCTCGGGAGACTTTCACGGCCTGTCTGGATGCATTTGTGTGTGGCTTGCCCTGTGTGATCCTGTTTTGGTAGGGGTGTTGGACTCTGATCTCTGGAGGTCTCTTCCAACCCCTAACATCCTGTGATCCCATGATCACCTTCATCTTGACACCAACCCCTCAGATGTTTATGGAGCTTGCAGCCTTATTAATAAGGATGTGTAAGGAGTCCTTTTCTGTCTGTAGATTTTAGTTTTGCCTCTCACAACTAGTTATTGTCATTCATGTACCAGCTAACTTTGAAAGTTTAAGTAATTTAAATACAAACTATTATGCTGTCCCAGGGTCTATTAGAAGAGCTGTGGTCAGTAGGTTGAGAGAGGTTCTCTTCCCCCTCTACTCTGCCCTGCTGAGACCTCATCTGGAATATTGTGTCAAATTCTGGGCCCCTCAGCTCAAGAAGGACCTCAGGGAACTGCTTTAAAGAGTCCAGCACAGAGCCACAAAGCTGCTGAAGGCAGTGGAACACCTCCCTGGTGAGGACAGGCTAAGGGAGCTGGGGCTCTTAGCTTGAAGCAGTGGAGCCTGAGGGCTGCTCACATTTATGGTGATAAAGATGCGCAGGGCAGTGTTGGGAGGGCAGAGTCAGACTCTGCTCAGGGATGGCCAATGACAGGAGAAGAGGCAATGGGGGCAATCTGGAGCAGAGGAGGTTTCACAGGAACAGGAGGGAAAACTTTTTCCCTTTGAGGGTGACAGAGCCCTGGAGCAGGTTGCCCAGAGAGGTTGTGGAGTGTCCTTCTCTGGAGATGTCAAAACCTGCCTGGATGTACTCCTGTGTGACCTGCTCTAGCTGATCCTGCTCTGTCAAGGGGACTGGATTGGATGATCTTTCGTGTTCACTTCCAACCCCTAACAGTGTGTCATTCAGTGTAATTTTGTTATTAGGAAGTCACCTATTCAAAACATTGCAAACAGAAATTTCAAAAAAATAATGAATGATGTAAATTAGTTTTTATGCAAAATATTTCAGTTGATCAGTTTCTGAATTGGGAACAATTACAAAAACTATTTGAGAAATGTTTGGTTTCACTTTAGTGAATATATATAATTAAAATTAATTACCAAATGACTATAGAGGCAAATAAAATCAGACTAACCATGGTTTCTATTCAAATTACTTGACTTTTTTTCCTGCCAGGAGTCAGATTCCTGTTTCTAGGAACAAAACCAATTCTTTCTACAAATATATTTCAAAAAGAATGAAAAAGGCAACACAATAAGCAGGAGTTTTTAGGATTGCTATGAAGGAAGGTATGGTAATTTACTGGAAAAAATTTACATGACAAAAAACCCATAGTACATTACTAACTTGTCTAACTACTAATTTGTCTTAACAGTCTCTGCTTCTAATAACCTCACATAAGATATTTGAAGTTTTAACCAAAGTGATATTTCTGTTGTACTGAAATAAGGATCAGAATTCGTATTTTCAGAAAATCAGAATGAAAATTTAAATTCTCAGAAATCCTCAGCACCTATTCAGCAAAAATCATTTCTTCATGTTCCTGAGACAGAAAAAAAAAACAACCAAACCTGTGAATAGAATCACAGAATCCATCCAGTTGGGGCAGTTGAAGATGGCTGCCAATTCTTGATATGGTATTTTGCAATATCTAATGCACATAGGAAGTCCTTATGAGTCACTTAATCCATAAACAAAGGTTCCAGAAGCTGTTTTCACAGAATCACAGAATTGTCAGAGATGCAAGTGACCCTAAGGGTCATCTAGTTCAATACCCCTGCTGTGGGCAAGGACACCTCACACTACATCAGGTGGCTCAGAGCCAGGGATGAGGCTTCCACCACCCCTCTGGGGAACCTGTTCCAGTGTCTTACCACCCTCATGGTGAAGAACTTCTTCCTAATGTCTAATCTAAATCTCACTTACTCTAGCTTGGATCCATTCACCCTAGTCCTATCACTACCTGACACCCTAAAAAGTTCCTCATCAGCTTTCTTGTACATGGTCAAACACCTGCAAAATCCATGTTTCTGCTTGTTCTCATCTGTGTTCATCAAGATCTCAGCCACACAACAACGGAGCCATAGTTATGTTTGCAGTTCAGAGAGCAGGCAGATTGGGAAGGTGTGTGTAAGGTCACAGTCTCAGAATAAAGCACTGCATTTGCCCTTTGCATAGAGATTTAGACTTGACAAGGAAAAGGCAATGCAGACATGATACAAAAATATGTATATCCTGAAACGTAAAGAGTCTCACCAGAGACTCACTTTAAGTCACAAGCCCTGTGAGGAGAGGCTGAGGGAGCTGGGGTTGTTGAGGTGCTTGAACACGTTCAGAGAAGAGCGCCAAGGTTGTTGAGGGTGCTGTAAAACAGCCCTGTGGGGAGAGGATGAGGGAGCTGTGGGTGTGCAGCCTGCAGAGGAGGAGGCTCAGGGCAGACTTTATTGCTCTCTACACCTACCTAAAGGGAGGTTGTAGCCAGGTGGGGTTGATCTCTTCTGCCAGGCAAACAGTAACAGAGCAAGAGGAGACAGCCTCAGGCTGTGCCAGGGCAGGTTTAGGCTGGATGTTATGAAGAAGTTCTTCACAGAAAGATTGGCATTGGAATGGGCTGTCCAGGGAGGTGGTAGACACACCATCCCCGGAGGTTTTTCAGAGGAGATTGAGTGAGGTACTTAATGCCATGGTTTAGTTAATTAGAAGGTGTTAAGTGATAGATTGGACTCCATGATCCTAGAGGTATTTTCCAACCTGGTTAATTCTGTGATTCTGTGAAAGCATTTTTCTATCACAGGAGATAAACAGATCATTTGATCTAAGCCAGCAAACACATGTACTGGGAAAATCTTTGCAAAGGGATACAAGCTAGAAGAGATTCACCATGAAACCCAATGTCCATGTAGGCAAACTATTGTTGTGATCTTGTAAACAGCTGTATATAAAGATTCTTGTACAATTTTTTGAAAATTTTATATATTTGGGGTACGTACATGGCAGTCAGATCCTCTGTTGTTCTTCAATGGCCTCCAGGTGTCATTGGGAATTCTCTGATGCTCTTACTCTTTTGTCTCATTAACTCCTATTCAAAGTCACAGAATCACAGAAACATTCTGGTTGGAAAGAGACCCTCAGGATCACCAAGTCCAACCCTTATCCCTACTCTACAAGGTTGACCCTAAACCGTATGCCCAAGCAACACATCCAAACAACTTTTAAACATGTCCAGAGTTGATGACTCAACCCCCTCCCTGGGCAGCCCATTCCAATGCCTCACCACTCCTGCTGGGAAAACAAAAAAATCCTAATGTCCAGTCTAAACCTACCCAGTTGCAGCTTGAGGCCAGTCCCTCTTGTTCTATCTGTGGAAGATTTTCACATGCTATTTCTCTTTTCCTTCATTGCTACCATGTCTATTTCATCTCAACTTCAAATATTTTGAAAATGAACCCTCCAAAAACCTAAGAATTCCATTCATTGTAGAGTTATACATATGTATATGTGTATAAAACAAAATTAAGTAAGCTTAGAATTTGATCTGACCTGTACCTTAATGATTGTTTATATAATTAAGAAAGTTCATTGCTATTTTTCAAGGTAAGTTGACTGGTATTTCTGCACTGTTTTGTCTAGCAGAAATTATTGGCTTATACCAAAATTATGTGAATTGTTTTAGAGGCAGATACAGAGTAAAACTAAAGCTTAATTTTTTCACACAGAATTATGTCTGTGTCTGTGCAAGTAAGCAAATGTCCTACGAGGACAGGCTGAGGGAGCTGGGGTTGTTGAGCCTGGAGAAGAGAAGGCTCAGGAGAGACCTAACAGTGGCATTCCAGTACCTGAAAGGGGCCTGCAAGAAGGATGCAGAGACTGTTTAGAAAGGCCTGTAGTGACAGGACAAGGGGCAGTCGTCTGAAATCAGAGAAGAGTAGACTCAGACTGCATGTTAGGAAAATGTTCTTTAGTGTGAGGGTGGTGGAACACTGGAACAAGCTATCCAGAGAGGTGGCCGAGGTCCATCCCTGAAGATATTAAAGGTGAGGCTTGACAGGGCTCTGGGCAACCCAGTCTAGCAGAGGATACCCCTGCTCCCTGGAAGATGGTTGGACTAGATGACCTCTGGAGCCCACTTCCAACCCATACTATGATTCTATGATTCTTGTAACTACCTCTGATCTGGCATGGCTGGATATGAGACCCTGCTAGCAAGACAAAAACTCCCAGGCTGATTCTCCCCAGAAAGAAAGAACATGCAAGAGCAAGTCCTCTAATTGTACTTCCAGTGGCACAAAAGTTCATTTGACAGAAAATACTGAAGATCTCAGTGCTTCAGGCCATGAGAACATAACTCACCCTCCTCCATTAAATCATCCACTGCAATCACACTGATGCCTGCAACCATAACAGGGGTTTTGACAATCTGAAACACACTGCTTCATTTCAGGTGGTGTTTGTACACACTGTTTAATGCAGGTGAATGACTATTTGCCAATCTTGTGTGAGACTGACATTTTTATGCCTTAATATCACTTGTACCACATTAAAATTGGTCAAGCATTCTCAGTAGTAGACAGGCAGACATTTTGGGTTGACACCAAAACTGACACGTTCTGTGATCTTCCAGGAGATTTCACAGAATCACAGAATGTAAGGGGCTGGAGGGGACCTTGAAAACTCATCCAGTCCAACCCCCCTGCCAGAGCAGGATCACCTAGACCAGATCACACAGGAACACATCCAAATGGGTTTTGAATATCTCCAGACAGGGAGACTCCACAACTCCCCAGGTCAACCTCTTCTAGGGTTCTGTCATCCTCACAGGGAAAAAAAATTCCTCCCCATGTTTCCATGGAACTTCCTATGCCCCAGCTTCCAACCATTGCCCTTTGTCCTGTCATTTGGCATCACCGAGCAGAGCCTGGCTCCATGCTCTTGGCACTCACTCTTTACATCTTTATCAACATGAATGAGGCCACCCCTCACACTCCTGCGCTCCAAGCTAAAGAGCCCAAGCTCCCTCAGTCTGTCCTTGTAAGAAAGATGCTCCATTCCCTTAATTATCTTTGGCTCTGCACCGGACTCTCTCAAGCAGTTCTATGTCCTTCTTGAACTGGGAGGCCCAGAACTTTCATGTCTCCATCATCTAAAAACTCTGATTTTACACTGAAAGTATGTGGGACACAGGAAATAAACCTTTACTTTTTTTTTTTTTTTCTTATTAGAGACATGTTTGACAAAATTTATACTTTCTATTTATGTATAAACCCACATATTAAAAAAAAACCAAACAAATATTTTTAAGAACAACAACAAAACAAGCACAAAATCTAACAACTGCAGTGTTCTAAGGACGAATATTACTCTAAATAATTTCGTACAGCAAAACAAGTGACAACAGCTGTATTCAGAATAAAATAGAACTGAACAATTAGAAAGTGAATTCTGATGTGGTAAATGAGGCTTCAGTTACTGCAGGCACACATTCCCTTATTTTCTTTATCAGCAGATGCTGATATTACAAAACCATAACTAGCAATTGAGCACAGATGGTTATCTTTGTTCAGCACAAATGCTCAGAAGGGAATAGGCATTTAAGCAGAGAGACCTCAATCACTCTTTCCAGTAAATTTACTGTTCCAACTTTCAAACAACATGTCTCTTCCACATTTCCAGTCACATGCAATCTGCACAACCGTAAAGGTAACCTCAGTTGCCATCAGCGCAGGCCATGCAGTAAATGAAAGCCGACCTCATATGGCTGAAGCACAGATATCTGTACTGTCACAAGTGGATCTGCCTTGAGCTGAAGTTATGACAGCCCCCACTAGGGGCTCAGCTTGCTACCTTCTTTTTAAGAAGCAAACCACGGAAGTACAATTATGGTAGATAATTGATGACTGCAGTGTATTTTATTTATTTTTGTGCTTTCATTACCAAATTGTTATGTACGTACTGCAGTTCTGACTGTCTGGAGTAAGAAAAAGTTCTGAATGGAATTTCAAATTCTTCCCCTTGGGACATTATTTTCAATAGTAAGGCAGGTTGTTCTCAGGACAGTTGGCTTCCTGAGCTGGTAGGTGGAGTCAGGGAGCAGAACAGCCCCTCTGTAATCCAGGAGGAAGTAAGGGACTTGTTGAGCCTCTTGGATCCTCAGAAGCCTATGGGACCAGATGGGATCTGATGACGAGAGAGCTGTCAGATCACAGGATCACAGCACCACAGGATGTCAGTGGTTAGAAGGGACCCAAAGAGATCATTGAGTCCAACACTCCTGCCAGAGGAGGACCATACAATCTAGCTCAGATCACAGCAGAATGTATCCAGATGGGCCTTGAAAGTCTCCAGAGAAGGAGACTTAACAGCTGCTCTGGACTGCCTGTTCCAGTGTTCTTTGACCCTTACAGTAAAGAAGTTCTCTCTTGTGTTGAAGAAGAACTTCCTGTGCTGCAGCTTACAACCATTGCTCCTTGTCCTATCGCAGGGAGCAAGTGAGAAGAACCTGTCCCTCCACTCCTGACACCCAGCCCTCAGATATTTATAGACATTTATTAAATCCCTTCTCGATCTTCTCTTTTCCAGACTAGAAAGTCCCAGGTCCCTCAGCCTCTCCTCATCAGGCAGTGCTCCAGTCCCCTAATCATCCTCGTAGCCCTCTACTGGATCCTCTCCAGCAGATTCCTGTCCCTCTAAAATTGGGGAACTCAAAACTGAACATAGTACTCAAGATGAGGTCTCATCAGGGCAGAGTAGAGAGGGAAGACAATCTCCCATGATCTGCTGGACACACTCTTCCTAATACACCCAGGATCCCACTGGCCTTCTTGGTCACAAGGGNCTGTCCCATGGATAACTTGTTATCCACCAGCACTCCCAGGTCCCTCTCCATGGGGCTGCTCTGCAGCAGATCACCTCCCAACCTATTACTTCCCAACCTGTGCAGTTTATTATTTCTCCC
>VWYK01079208.1:1817-16327 GCA_013399775.1 Semnornis frantzii | reverse complement strand
GGTGGGAGAAGGGTAAGAGAGGGGGGAGAAAATATATAGATAGATAGTTGAGATATCATCAAGTGTTTCAGGGGAGTTTCTAGAGGCAGCTGCTGTTATCCACTTTAATCCTGCAGCAGACTCATGGCATCATGAGAATTATGTCACAAGCACTGAAGTCCAGGTAGTAAATAACCTTTTAATGGCAGCACTAAATTCTAGGAGTTAATCAGCACTCAATGAGCAGAGCTGGAAGGTATTAAGATGCCATGTGTGTTCTCTCCACTTTCCCTCCTCCCTCCCCAGCTCTTTTCTATTCCCTGGCCATCAAAAGGTTGCCAGGAGAAACCCTGAGCTCTGTGAGCAGGGGAATTAGTCCTGCAGAATCCTAGAGCTGCCCAGCATGGAGAAGGCCTTTGAGTCCAATCATTAGCCTGACACTGACAAGTCCTTGCCTAAACCACAGCTCTCAGCACTACTTCTACACCACTCTTCAACACCTCCAGGGATGGGGACTCCACCACCTCCCTGGGCAGCCTGTTCCAAAGCTTCACCACTCTTGCAGCAACAAAATCCTTCCTAAGGTCCAAACTAAACCTCTCCTGGTGCAGCTTGAGGCCATTTCCTCTTCAACTCCTGATTTCTCCAAACAAATCACAGACTGATTTGGGAGTTTAACAGTTAATGCTGATGGGAAACCAAAGGATGGAGCTGCTGCTGTGGTTGTCCTGGCCTGGGGCAAGTGATGCCACCTCTGGGCTTGAGAGATAAAGATGTAGCTGCTATAGGAAGGGCAGGAAAGCTCAGAGAGACCACTACCAAGAGAATCCAAAAAGCTAGAGAAGAGAGATCATCAACCCAGGCAGGCAATGGGAAGGGGATCACAGAACCACAACAACATACAGGTTGGCAAAGCCCCTCAGGAGCACCAAGTCCAACCTAACCTAACTACAAGATTCACCTTAAACCATAGCCCCAAGCACCACATCCAAACCACCCTGAAACACAGCCAGGCTGGGGGACTCCAGCACCTCCCTGGGCATCTCATTCCAGTCCCTGACCACTCTCTCCAGGAAAAACTTTCTCCTAATGTCCAATCTGAACCTCCCCAGCCTCAGCTTGAGGCCATTCCCCCTTCTTCTGTCTCCAATTCACTGTGAGCAGAGCCCAGCAGCAGCCTCTCCACAGTGTCCCTTCAGGTAGCTGTAGACAGCAATGAGCTCTGCCCTCAGCCTCCTCTTCCTCACACTACCTATCCTCAGCTCCCTCACTCATCAGATTTATTCCCCAGGCCCCTCCCCAGCTTTGTTGCCCTCCTCTGGACCCTCTCCAGCACCTCCACATCTCTCCTGTATTGCAGTGCCCAACACGGAACACAGCACTCAAGCTGTGGCCTCACCAGAGCAGAGTCCAAGGGCACAATCCCCTCCCTGCTCCTGCTGCCCACAGCATTTCTAATCCAAGCCAGGATGCCTTTGGCCTTCCTGGCTGCCTGGGCACACTGCTGGTTCCCATTCAGCTCCTGTCTGTTACAACCAGACTACCAGGCTGCTTTTGTCCCTACAAACAGAAGCAGTAGGTTAGACAGAGATCTGCTGCACTTTTCAGGAGCCTTGCTTCAGCCTCCAGAAGAAATTTGTGCCTGAACAAATCTGAAACACAACCTCCCCCTCCCCCAGCAAAAGCAGCTTGGCAGAGCCCGAAGCGAAACTCTCTGCTCCTCGCTGACAGTGCAGCCTCAGTGAAACTTGGGCTGAGCCTTTGCAAGGTGGAACTTCAAGTAACAGAACTGTTTGCAGCCAGATCTGCTCAGAAGCAGGAAATAAGAAGCATTTGCAAGTGCTCTGCAGGATTGCAAGGTAGAGGGGAGAGTCATTATTGTGTTGGCTTCCAACCGCTGCAACCTCAGAGGTGCCTGAGGTAGTAACACAACCGTTAGGAGGAAGCCACCAGCTTGTATCACAAACAGACCTGCAACATGGCCCAAGCCCTCACTGAATGGTAGACTGGATTGGGTTGGAAGGGACCTTCAAGATCACCCAGACCCAGAATTGTTTGGGTTGGAAGGGTTGGGTTCAAACCCACCCTGCCATGGGTAGGGACAGCTCCCACCAGCCCAGGTTGCTCAAAGCCTCATCCAGCCTGGACTTGAATGCTTCCAGGGAGGGGGCATCCACAACCTCCCTGGGCAATCTGTGCCAGTGTCTCCCTACTCTCACTGGGAAGAATTTCTTCCTCATCTCCAGTCTCAGTCTGGCCTCTCCCAGCTCAAAGCCATTGCCTCTCTCTCCAGCAACACAAATCCTTGTGAAAAAAAAACCCTCCCCAGCTTTTTGCAGCCCCCCTTCAGGTACCAGCTAAGGAACCAGATGCTATTGCCTGTCCATCAGCACACATCATCTTCATCTTAAATGTATTTCCCAGCATCACAGAACATTAGAGGTTGGAAGGGACCTCCAGAGATCATCAAATCCAACCCACCCCCACCCCACCCCCTCCCCATTTGTATTTTAATCCCTCCTGATGGCAATGCAGTTTGCCCTGTAATAGCTGAAGCTCTTTTCATTTCCAGTCTGTGCAGCTAGAAACCTCCACAGCCACAGGAAGTCCTCAAGACCATACAGATTGTTAAGACACAGCAAGTTTGATACAGAGGTATGTGACATGCAATTAATCTCCATTCATAGCCTGCTCTACCTGTCAGCAAATAAAGGCTGTGCTTTAGAAGGAGATCTGAAGCCTTCAATTAAAAACAGTCAGCTAACAAGAAAATAATCTTAAGTTAAAGGAAGGTGGCAGGTGCAGAAATGAGTTGTTTACAGGAGTGTCAGCGCCGAGCAATAAAGTGCTGCACATCAAAAACCTGAAAGGGTGAACTTCACTGCAGCCCCCCCTGATTAAAAACCAGAGGGCAGAATTTACACCTCCATCTGGGGGAAGACACAAAGCATTTGGGAGAGAGCTTTGATGGGCTTGGAGGCTACACACAGAGTGACAGAGCCCAGATCTGGAAGTTATCTGGAGGGCAAGGGGCATAAGGGGGACCCAGTCCCAGGCAGGCAAGGGAGACCCAGTGGCAGGCAGGCAAGAGACAGAGGGGGAACCAGTCCCAGGGGACCAAGGGGAAGAGGCAAAGGGGGACCCAGACCCAGCTGGCAAGGTGGACCCAGTGGCAGGCAGGCAAGAGACAGAGGGGGAGCCAGTCCCAAGGGACCAAGGGGAAGAGGCAAAGGGGGACCCAGTGGCAGGCAGGCAAGAGACAAAGGGGGAGCCAGTCCCAAGGGACCAATGGGAAGAGGCAAAGGGGGACCCAGTCAGAGGAGACCAAGGGGAAGAGGCAAAAGGGGGACCCAGTCCCAGGGGACCAAGGGGAAGAGGCAAAAGGGGGACCTGGTGGCAGGCAGGCAAGAGACAGAGGGGGACCCAGTCCCAGGGGACCAAGGGGAAGAGGCAAAAGGGGAGTCAGTCCCAGGGGGGCAAGGGAGACCCAGTGGCAGGCAGGCAAGAGACAGAGGGGGACTCAGCCCCAGGGGACCAAGGGGCAGAGGCAAAGGGGGACCCAGACCCAGCTGGGCAAGGGAGACCCAGTGGCAGGCAGGCAAGAGACAGAGGGGGACCCAGTCCCAGGGGCCCAAGGGGCAGAGGCAAAGGGGGACCCAGTCCCAGCTGGGCAAGGGGAATGCTGAAGGATTATCCAGTCTCAGAAGGCAGACCCAAGTATTTCAAGCTGCCAGCAATCAACACAACAGGCACCAAAAGATCACAAAACCTTGAGGCAGCCAACCCCAAAGCAGCCACCTCAAGTGGCAAGGCACTAAATGAGGCCTTCCCCAGCACCCACTCACATCAGCAGGATGTGTCCACACACAAGACCTGTTTGTGCTGATCAGCAATGAGCTCCTATCATTGCTCCAGCAGCCTGCAACACTGCTGCTGCTCCACTTCTAATTCTAGGCAGGTTATGATGTGGTCACCTCTGCACAGCACTGCTCTCACCAAGCCTTTGCTGACCACACCATGAGGTCAACAACAGCTGCAAAGCCTCCTATAGAGCTCATTTGTGAAGGAAACCTTGACAGGAGAGCTTAGGATGAGGCAGGGTGGAGGTGTTGAGGTGGTGCAGTTCAAATGGGCCAAGAAACCCAAGGAAAAACAACTTCAGGAGCCTGCCACCTCACACACACACTGGAGTAAATGCTTTCAGCTCCCAGCACAGCTGAGACCTCCCAGAGGTCCCATGCTGCTTGTGAAGCAGAAATGGGGCTCAAAGCCAGCACTGCTCTCCACTGTCGCTTCACTGTCAGTGGGGCTGAAGCTTTCTCCAGCAGGCACCCAGCCAGGTGAGCCTGCTCCCACCTGCACAACACCTAAAGCCAGGAGACACTGCAAGTGCCAACAGAACAGAAGCTATCTCAGATGCCCCCCTGCAGCACACAAGCTTCTCTCACCCTCTGTGCCTGCTCCCTTGTCTCACCCTAGCAGCGCTAAGCAGTGCAGCTTCAGCTGAAAGCACTCAGTAGGGACATCAGAAGACTCCACTCCACCTTGAATGCAAACATTCCCATCTCCTTACCCAGAATCTGAGACCACCAGAGCTTCCCTATCCCTAACAGAGGCATGGAACCACCCTGCCAGCCCTCAAACAGCATGAGGACAGCCCCAAAGCAGCAGGCCAGGCTGGCACATCCCTGACGCTCTCACTGGGTTAGAGACAGGGAAGGCAGAGAACCCAAGGACCTCGAAACCAGCAGCTTTAGAGAAGAAGCAGCTCCCACAGTCCTGAAACACAAAGGTCAGCAAAAAAATGCTTTTCAGCTTCTTCCCCTCCAGTCACAGAAGAATTCCCCCACAAAGTAGAACAGGAGTAAGGAGGAATCCATGGTTACCTTCCAGGAGCCTCTGGACCTCCTCTGGGATCATGCTACCTGCCCCTTCTTTTCTGTAAGAGCCAAACCTGCTTCTCTAACTCCTGGCCCTCAGGGGCAGGAACTGAGAAAGCAGGAAGGGTGGAGACACCCTTAAAAGAGGTAGGAGGAACCACTCAAGGTCCTCCTCCTCCTCTTGTAGCCCTGACCAGCTCATTCTACCACTTCATAAGCAGCCAGGATGCTCAGCTCACCTCCATGCTCCTGACAACTTACTTTTAGTTCTCTGGCAGTCTGTGCCGGGTTCCTCACTCCAAGAAGGACTTTTGGTGCTGGATTGGGTCTAGAAGGCAACAAAGCTGACGAGGGGTCTGGAGAACAGAGATGATGAGGAGCAGCTGAGGGACCTGGGCTTGTTTGGTCTGATAAGGAGCAGCTGAGGGACCTGGGCTTGTTTGGTCTGGTAAGGAGCAGCTGAGGGACCTGGGCTTCTTTGGTCTGATGAGGAGCAGCTGAGGGACCTGGGCTTCTTTGGTCTGATGAGGAGCAGCTGAGGGACCTGGGCTTCTTTGGTCTGATGAGGAGCAGCTGAGGGACCTGGGCTTCTTTGGTCTGATGAGGAGCAGCTGAGGGACCTGGGCTTCTTTGGTCTGATGAGGAGCAGCTGAGGGACCTGGGCTTCTTTGGTCTGATGAGGAGCAGCTGAGGGACCTGGGCTTCTTTGGTCTGATGAGGAGCAGCTGAGGGACCTGGGCTTCTTTGGTCTGATGAGGAGCAGCTGAGGGACCTGGGCTTCTTTGGTCTGATGAGGAGCAGCTGAGGGACCTGGGCTTCTTTGGTCTGATGAGGAGCAGCTGAGGGACCTGGGCTTCTTTGGTCTGATGAGGAGCAGCTGAGGGACCTGGGCTTCTTTGGTCTGATGAGGAGCAGCTGAGGGACCTGGGCTTCTTTGGTCTGATGAGGAGCAGCTGAGGGACCTGGGCTTCTTTGGTCTGATGAGGAGCAGCTGAGGGACCTGGGCTTCTTTGGTCTGATGAGGAGCAGCTGAGGGACCTGGGCTTCTTTGGTCTGATGAGGAGCAGCTGAGGGACCTGGGCTTGTTTGGCCTGCAGAAGAGGAGGCTGAAGGGGAGATCCTCTCACTCTCTACTATTCTCTGAAAGGAGATTGGAAGCAGTTGTGGGTTGGTCTCTTCTCTCAAGTATCAGGTAATAGAATTAGAGAAGAAATAGCCTCAAGTTGCACCTGAGGAGGTTTAGGTTGGAGCTGAGGAACTACTTCTTTGCTGTAAGTGTGGTCGGCCATGGGAACAGGCTGCCCAGGGAGGTGGTGGAGTCCCCATCCCTGGAGGTGATCAAGAAACCTGTGGCCATGGCACTTGGGAATGTGGCTTAGTGGCCATGGTGATGCTGGGTCTGTGGTTGGACTTGATGATCTTAGAGGTCTTTTCCAACCCAAAACAGTTCTCTGAGTTAATGATGTTCATCTCAGTAACATCCTGGGTCAGGACTCAGAACATTGATTATCTCCCAAGAGATGCAAAACACAAATCCCTGCCTGCTGCCCTGAGCCTCTGCTTGCTGCTTTAAGCTCCCAACAAATCTGAGTGGTGCTGATTGTGTGCAAGAAACAGCAGCATGAGCAGGTGGATGTGTATGGTAGATGGCTCTGTTGTACCTGTTCTCACCTGGTGGTGTTTAGGGATAAATATTTAACCAGTGCTGTGTGGAAATCTTCCTCAGTTCATTAGAGACTACAAATAAAAAGCAGCTGCTTGCTGGGACTAACTTCAGGAAGGAATGAACTCAGCCCCTGGGATGGAGGAAGCTGCCTTCAGAGGTTGCCAGAAAGATCAATAAAAACCTGATCAATGCAGATCTCAGAGGAAGAAAGGTTCATGCAGCTGCCAAGCACAGGGTCAGCTCCCCTGTTCTCTGTGTTTCTGCAGCTCACAAACCCCTCTGCAGCAAGTGTGACCAGCAGGGTGAGGGAGGTGATTCTCCCTCTCTGCTCTGCTTCCATGAGATCCCACCTAGAGCACTGTGTCTGGATCTGGTGCTTCCAGCCTAAGAGGGATGTGGAGATGATGGAGAGGGTCCAGAGGAGGCCACGAGGATGATCAGAGGGCTGGAGAACCTCCCCCGTGGGGACAGGATGGGAGAGTTGGGGCTGTTCAGCCTGGAGAAGAGAAGGTTCCAGGAAGACCTTAAAGTAGCCTTCCAGTACCTGCAAGGGGCTACAGGAGAGCTGGGGAGGGGCTTTTGACAGGGCCTGGGAGTGCCAGGATGAAAGGGAATGGATTGAAACTTGAGAAGGGCAGACTGAGACTGGAGATGAGGAAGAAATTCTTGGCAGTGAGGACAGGTGACTCGAGCTGGATGATCTTTGGGATTCCTTCCCACCCAATCCACTTTATGATTCTATGGATGGGTGGTCCAAGAGCAGCCAAGCTGCAGCTGCACCAACCTCTGCACAGGATGCTGTTTTCAGTGCCCTGTGAGTGCCAGAAGGTCTGTGGCAAAAGCCTGACAGCCACAACTGCAAGCAAGCTCAGAGCAGGAAGGCTCTAGAGCTCCACTGGTGCTGTAAACAGTGCAGCAGCAGGAAATGTGTTGGGTGACATCCTCACATGCTCTGAAGCACTGAGCACACCCCAAGGCAACAAAAGAAGGCAAAACCACACAGAACACCTGCAAACCAACTCACTGCCAGCTTGACAGGAGGAAAAAACTTGCCTGAACTGGGATAAAATGATTTAACTCCTGGGCAGGACTCACTGACCAGGTTCCATTCTTTCCAACCTTGTGCTTTTAGAGTCATAGAATGGGTTGGGTTGAAAGGGATCCCAAAGATCATCCAGTTCCAACTCCCCTGCTCATGGGCAGGGACACCTCCCACCAGCCCAGGTTGCTCAAGGCTTCATTCAACCTGGCCTGGAACACCTCCAGGGAGGGGCAACCTGTTCCAGTGTCTCACCTCTCTCCTCCCAATATCCAGTCTGAAATCTGCCCTCCTCAAGGTTCAATCCATCCTCCCCCACCCTGTCACTCCAAACCCTTGTCACAAGTCCCTCCACAGCTCTCCTGGAGCCCCTTCAGGCACTGGAAGGCTGCTCTAAGGTCTCCCTGAAGCCTTCTCTTCTCCAAGCTGCACAGCCCCAACTCTCCCAGCCTGTCCCCATGGCTCTCCAGCTCTCTGATCATCTTCACTGCCTTCCTCTGGACCACCCCATAATCCCAGCAAGCTGGAGACAGGCCCCAACACCTCAGATGTTTCCCCTCAGGCCCTACAGGAAGATTCTGTTGAGTCCACATTGCCCATGCAGCAGATGTGCTTATCCTTAGATCCATTTTCCTGAGAAACAGGCAGACATGAGGACCTTGAGCACTCTGCTCTGGTGGAAGACGTCCCTGCCCACACCAGGGGGGTTGAAACTCGATGATCTTTGGAGTCCTTTCCAACCCAAACCATTCTGTGATTCTATGACAGGACCTCAGCTGCCACAGAGACATTGGTGCCACTAACCCAAAGCCTCAGCCCCAAGCCAAACCTTCCACTCAGCCTTCTGCAGCTGCAGTTAGGACCAGGCAGGCTGGGGTTTGGCTTTTGGGGTTTGGGGTTTTTTCCCTCTCTCTCTCCTTGCTTTTTTCCTTGCCATTTCCAGCTTTGCATGTGTGAACAGGTTGCAAATTTAGCTCAGTGGTCAGCTGGGAGGGGGTGAGCCTGGCAGCAGCTGGAGACTTCCACTGCATCCTTCTGGTGTAGCATCAAGCTTTATGGGCTGGAGATGTAAAGCTGCCTCCCTACATGATAAAAGCCTCCACCTTAATCATTTTAGGTCCCAAGTTCAGCAGACAGGCTCTCTCCTAATGATATTCTGTTAAATGGACAAATTCCTTTGAAGGCTTGTCTCGCTTTGAAATCCAATTTCACAGGCAGGCAGCTGGGATTGGGGGTAGCTATGGAAACAAAAGCAGGGCAGGAGCTGAAACGACGCAAGGTAACATCGGCGAGTCGGAGTCCTTCACTGGGCTGTCGGAAATATCAAAGGATCTGGAGAGGTTGGCAGGAGACGTGGCCCTGTTAGGGGCTGTTGTGTGTGGCTGGGTACCAGCGGCTGTCAGCGGAGGGTAAAGCAGGCAGCTGCCTGCTCCCGCAGCCCTGCAGCACAGCTGAATGCACGAACAGGGAGGGCACAGGCTTGCCAGCCCCCAACTACTCCCCACATACAGACACTTTTCTCCCCAACCTCCTCCTTTTCCCACTTTCCCCTGCTACTCCAGCACATCAGGATCTCAGCTTTCCCTGTCCCTCCAGATCATCAGCATCTCATCTTTCCCTGCTCCTCCAACACATCAGGATCCTGATTGCACGAACCAGGAGGGCACAGGTTTACCAGTTCCCAACTGACACACACACACAGAGACAGACACTTTTCTCCCCAACCCCCTCCTTTTCCCACCTTTTCCTGTCCCTCCAGCCCATCAGGATCTCAGCTTTCCCTGTTGCTCCAGCACATCAGCATCTCAGCTTTCCCTGTTGCTCCAGCCCATCAGCATCTCAGCTTTCCCTGTTCCTCCAGCACATCAGGATCTCAGCTTTCTCTGTCCCTCCAGCACATCAGCATCTCAGCTTTCCCTGTTCCTCCAGCACATCAGCATCTCAGCTTTCCCTGTTCCTCCAGCACATCAGCATCTCAGCTTTCCCTGTTCCTCCAGCACATCAGCATCTCAGCTTTCCCTGTTCCTCCAGCACATCAGCATCTCAGCTTTCCCTGTTCCTCCAGCACATCAGCATCTCAGCTTTCCCTGTTCCTCCAGCACATCAGCATCTCAGCTTTCCCTGTTCCTCCAGCACATCAGCATCTCAGCTTTCCCTGTTCCTCCAGCACATCAGCATCTCAGCTTTCCCTGTTCCTCCAGCACATCAGCATCTCAGCTTTCCCTGTTCCTCCAGCACATCAGCATCTCAGCTTTCCCTGTTCCTCCAGCACATCAGCATCTCAGCTTTCCCTGTTCCTCCAGCACATCAGCATCTCAGCTTTCCCTGTTCCTCCAGCACATCAGCATCTCAGCTTTCCCTGTTCCTCCAGCACATCAGCATCTCAGCTTTCCCTGTTCCTCCAGCACATCAGCATCTCAGCTTTCCCTGTTCCTCCAGCACATCAGCATCTCAGCTTTCCCTGTTGCTCCAGCACATCAGCATCTCAGCTTTCCCTGTTCCTCCAGCACATCAGCATCTCAGCTTTCCCAGTTGCTCCAGCACATCAGCATCTCAGCTTTCCCTGTCCCTCCAGCCCATCAGCATCTCAGCTTTCCCTGTTGCTCCAGCACATCAGCATCTCAGCTTTCCCTGTTCCTCCAGCCCATCAGGATCTCAGCTTTCCCTGCCCCTCCAGCCCATCAGGATCTCAGCTTTCCCTTCGCTGCCATTCGGAGAGGTTAACGACGGGAGGGTAACAAGGTTAAACCACAAAGCCCTGGCTGATAACAGCCCTTTCAAGCAGCTGCGCTGAAATTAATCTGGAACTTGGAGTAATTAGATAAGATAAGGCTGTGTGCGTGCTGGTGCGGGGCACAGCCTGACCCCGGGACACCCATTCCACCACGGAGGTGGAAGATCACAGGCTTCATTAAAGCTGCTCAGGTTATTTGCTCCCCCAGCCTGGCGCTTGCAGCGCTGCGAGTCCATTTCCCAGCCTTCGATTCGTCCTGCTCCGCATCCCTGCACGCTGCACTCGCTTGCCCTTTTGTCCTCTCTCCCTGCTGCTGCAGCTCCTGCCAGTTCAGAGCAGCTTCTAATTTCTTGCCATTTGGAAGCAGATGCCAATCCATCCATTTTTCTGTATCACAGCTCCTGCCATTGCAGGGCAAATCGTTGGGCCTCTGGGTATCATTTGCTGCCTCTTGCAGTGACCAACACTGAAGGCAACAGGGGCAAAAAAAATAAAAAAAGAAGGGAAAAAAAGGGCAACTTTCCAATCTGGTACTGCACCTGACTGCTTGAATGATGTCTCCTGGCTTCCTAACCAGCCATGCCATGCTAATGCTGTGCTGTGAGCCCAGGAGTTGATATGACTGTGACATTGCACTGTCCAACAGCCTTTTTTTTTAATGTGTGTCACCAAGTTGTTCAGTTAAAGGTTGGTTACTCACCTCAGAAAACCTCCTGTGGTTTTGTAAAGCTTAAAAAGAGGTCTTTGGTTGCTTCAGACTTTGATCCTGCACCTTTGCAGTGCAAGGGTTTGCAGGTTCGTGGATTCAGGAGATGGTTTGGGGTCAGAAGGGACCTCAAAGATCACCCAGAGCAGGGACATCTCCCACCAGCCCAGGATGGTCAAGGTCTCACCCAGCCTGGCCTTGAACACCTCCAGGGAGGTTGAGGAGCACAGAAGCACAGAATGTGATAGAAGATTGAAAATCACATTCTGTGCTCAACAACCTCCCTGGAGGTGTTCAGGACCAGGCTGGGTGAGACCTTGAGCAGCCTCTTCTAGTAGGAGGTGTCCCTGCCTATGGCAGGGGGGTTGGAACTACCTGAGCTTTGAGCTCCCTTCCAACATCAACCATTGCATGATTCTAAGGTCTTCAAGGTCTTTTCCAACTAACACAATTCTGGGGTGGGGAATGGATCTCCCACTGAGATCCTAAGCAGGACACAGCTCTGAGTGTTTCTAATGGCCTCTGGCACAAGCTGGCCAGAACCAGACAGAAAGGACACTGTGTAAAGGGTAGGACACTATGTAAAGGTTAGGGCACAGTGTAAAGGGAAGGACACTGTGTAAAGGGTAGAACACAGTGTAAAGGGAAGGCCACTGTGTAAAGGGAAGGACACTGTGTAAAGGGAAGGACACTGTGTAAAGGGAAGGACACTGTGTGAAGGGGAGGACACTGTTTAAAGGGAAGGACACTGTGTAAAGGGAAGGACACTGTGTAAAGGGTAGGACACTGTGTAAAGGGAAGGACACTGTGTGAAGGGGAGGACACTGTTTAAAGGGAAGGACACTGTGTAAAGGGAAGGACACTGTGTAAAGGGTAGGACACTGTGTAAAGGGAAGGACACTGTGTAAGGGGTAGGACACTGTGTAAAGGGAAGGAGTAGAAAGTCAGGGAGCCAGAAATGAGCTCCAGTTGGAGTCTGCTCTTCTTCAGGCTGATGGATGGGCTTCAGTTTAATGCAAGGGTGATATTGATCCCCTGTGTTTGGTTACAACGTGTGATGGAGCTGCCCTCTGCCCTGTAGATGTCTTGTAGCACCTCTTCTCTTTCTCCCAATCCTCATCAAACTACTTTAATGACTCTTTTATTGACAAGACTGAGTCTTAATGAGGAGGACTGCCACACACTTCATTAAGGCTGCAAAGGGGACACTTCCTATAAAGAGCTAGGACCAAGGGCTGCCATCGAGGCTGAGGGAGAAGGATGGAGTTGAGGGAGGGTTCATAGTTCTCTGGAGGAGGGAGAGCTCCTTGCCTGCTGTTGAGAGAGGACAGAGATCTAGGGCAAAAGCCCACGTGGTCTGAGAAGCAGTGATTTGAGGAAGGAGAGATCAGGCCTGGAGAAGAGTCTTGGTGGACACAAAGGACTTGACATGGGAGGTTCTCCTCCCTCTCTGCTCTGCCCTGGGGAGACCTCATCTTGAGTACTGCCTTCGGTTTGGGGATCCCCAGTTGAAAAGGGGCAANGCAGGGGGAGTTGGACTGGATGAGCTCTTTGGGTCCTTTCCAACCCCTGACATCCTGGGATCCTGTGAGCCTGTGACACAAGAGCTCCTTGACTATTTCACTTCAGGATGAAGACAAGGAACCCATTGGGTGCTAATGGCTAAATCTGCTCTGGATTTTATTAAGCAGTGTAAGAAGCACACAGCACTGCCTGTGCTGCTGTGGAAGGTGGTGCTGGCAGCCTGTGTCAGACACCCTTGAGCAGGAGCACAGTGATGTGGTGTTGGCCTTGCTGCTTTGGGCTCACCTGCACCCAGAGCCAGACTGCCACAGCTCACCAGCATCTGGGTCAGCATCAATCACATCCTTACACTTGATGACCCTGAGATTTCATGGACATTTTGGGTCATAGCAGGTCAGGGGAGGTTCTTCTCCTCCTCTACTCTGCCCTGGTGAGACCACATCTGGAGTATTGTGTTCCAATTCAAGAGGGACAGGGAACAGGAGAGCCCAGTAGAGGGCCACAAGGATGCTGAGGGACCTGAAGCATCTCTGTGAGGAGCAAAGGCTGAGAGCCCTGGGGCTGAAAACCTGGAGAAGAGCAACCCCAGAGGGCATCTGAGCAATGCTGAGCAAGAGTGAGATGGTTTGAGACAAGAGGCTGGGGCCAGACTCTGCTCAGTGGTGCCCAATGACTGTGGCAAGGGACACAAACTGGACCTCAGGAGATTCCATCTGATGATGAGGAGAAACATCTTTGGTGTGAGGGTGCTGGAGGCCTGGAGCAGGCTGCCCAGAGAGGTTGTGGAGTCTCCCTGTGTGCAGAGCTTCCAACCTGCCCTGGGCACTGTGCTGCTGGGCAAAGCTGCTGTGGGTGCCCTGCTTTAGGAGTGGGGTTTGGACTGGCTGATCCCAGGAGGTCCCTTCTAACCCTCACCCTTCTGTGAGTCTATGTTTCTAAAACTGGATCAGCCATTCCTTGAGGGCTTTTATTATTCCACCAAAGATTCTTAAAGGCAACACACACACAGAAAAAAAAAAAAGACAGGTTTGGACTCTGGGGTCTGAATTCCAAAGAGACTCAGAGAGGATGCTCTAATGCAGCCCTGCTCCTGCATTAAGATCCATAAATCTCCATCCATCACCCAAGTCCTATTTCAATTATTGAGCCAATTTCCAGACATTTTTATGATGTATTGTTTGATTTTATTAACTGGAGTGAAGGTTTAAACTCACTGAATTCCCATAGTAATCTTGCCCTGTAACCCTTCCCACCTTATCAAATCTTGCTTAATGAAATGCAGGCATCTGTCTTAATGGCTTTCAAACTAGGCTGGGTAGACTGACCCAGATGTTAGTTCATAACTAGGAATATTTGGAGGTGTTAAACAGGGCAGCTGGAGACAGAGGTAGGTCCCTGAAGTCATCTTTTTTCTCTTATGAAGAAATCAGTGATATGGGAGAGATGATTATAAATCTTCATGAAGGAAAGAACCAGAGGCAGAGACCTGGGGAATGGAAACTCAGCCCTGGGAGCAGAAACCACAGCAGAGGTGGTCAAAAATCATTTGCTGAAGAGATTGCTTCTGTGGGGAGGGGGGATTTAAAAAATCAGACTAATTGGGTTAAGGCTAAAATATTCAGCTGAAAGGGTTTGGCCTCGGGGCTGGGGTTGCTCTGTCTTGTGGAAGCAGGAATTGGGGGGTTCCTGGGGACTGGAAGGAGGAATTTGAGTGTTTGTGGGGTCTGGAAGTAGGAATCTGAGTGTTTGTGGGGTCTTAAATTAGGAATTTGAGCGTTTGTGGGGACTAGAAGTAGGAATCTGAGTGTTTGTGGGGTCTTAAATTAGGAATTTGAGGGTTTGTGGGGACTGGAAGTTGGAATTTGGTGTTTCTAGGGTCTGGAAGTAGGAATCTGAGTGTTTATAGGGGCTGTTGTTCTCCTGCTGCATGGAAGCAGGAATTGGGGTGCTCCTGGGGACTGGAAGGAGGAATCTGAGTGTTT
>VWYK01079204.1:17500-24313 GCA_013399775.1 Semnornis frantzii | reverse complement strand
TTTATTAAATTATTGTACAAGTATTCAAATGAACAGAAGAGCTTAAGAATTTTTGACAGCCCTTGAAATTAACTTCCTCTGGAAAATAACTTCATTTTCATTGTGCATCTTCAATAAAAAAAAAAATAAAATCCAAAAAACCCCTCAAAACACTCTTGACAGGTATTCAACATTTCATTTTAAACACTAACTGGATGAAAAAAAAAAATCTCTAGGGTGGAGTGTGTTCAGGTTATAAATCAGCAATGCTTATTTTAACTCTTCACAAAGTGTTGTTGAGATAATTACTGCTGACAGCTTTATTCAAGGTTCATTTCACTTTTTCTACTATTTTTTCCCCTGTTAGAAGTTCAGCAGGGCCCATGGGAAGATCCACCCCTCACACCTGTTAGGGTTCTTCATGTTACTGAGGCCAGTTTGGACATGTCACTTCACATTAGCATTGTGCCAGCGCGCTGTGACAATTACTTATCGCAGGTTTAACTTGAAAAAAAGTTTCTAATCCGGCCACAAGAACAGTGTCAGAGTACGTAATTTAAACCTGTCAACACAGGTTGTAGGAAACTCATTCCAAAGATTTCACTGATGTTCCCAGGGTAGATCTTTGAACTATCCTGAAGATTAAAACCACAAAGGAATGCTAGAGAGCTAAAAGACGGAATCCGAAAGTTTAAAAATAAATATCTGAACTGAAAAAAAAAAAAAAAAGTGTCTTAAATTTTTATTTTAAATTGATAAATTCTTTAGAGCAGGATTAAGAGAATTGCTTTGGTGAATTCTTAAAAAGGCACAGCCTTGGGAGATTCTTTATACAACTGGTTGAAGGTATCTTGATTCCAGATGCTCTGGAAAGACCTGTGGATAAACAGCACATGGAGTGGGAGGAGGGAGGCTGCAGAAGAGTCCATGACACAGCGAGTAGCTACTTGCGTCTACCAAACACCTGATGAGAGCTGCTGCACTCAGTGATAACCAGGATAAAGCAAGCTTCACAAACCACTCCTGAGAGTTCCTGCACAAGCTTGAGAAAAAGCTGTGCCTGTTCTCTGGGAACACCCAGCTCTGGTACGCCGGTTGAACACACATGCCAATTTTTGCTACGGTTGCTGTTAATCACCAGGGGTAGTACTGTGAATCTATCACTCATTTGCTAGCTGAATGAAAGAGAAAATGATCCCAGGTTTTGATTATTTCTCATTTGATTAAGCCTAGTTAGGCGAGTTAGGAATTAAAGCTGAAGGACGGATACTGTAGTACTTAATGTCGCTTCGAGCCACAAATAAATTCAATGGAAACAAAAGGAAAATAATATTTCTTTGTGCAAGAGATTCTACCAAGAAAGACATATACTTGAGAGGCTGAAATAAATACCCACGATCACTTACAGAGCTCATTCTTCCTCTTAGACAAAAACTGTAAATATTAAAAAGGATGAAAAATCTGCCAAGCCATTTGCAGCTATTTGAAACACAGGGTAACAGAATTAAATACAGGCTGAAAGACCTGGAACACAGTTAAGTATAGACCATGAGGCTAATTGTGGATCTTGAGTTAATTACTTTGCACTGATACGTTTTCTCAATGGTCTTTTACATCAGTTTTTTTCTTTCCTGGGCCTGAACCCCAAGGCAATTCAGCATGCTAGCCTCCAAACTCTGGGCAATTCATTGTGTACTTCTGCCTTAGGATTTTTAGTTCACGCAGAGAAAGCCAGGCTTTCACATCAAGTTGATGTTAATGTGCACTGACAAAGCAACAGTAAAGGAGCTTCATGTTTGTCACAACGTGCACTCTTTAATTTAGTAATTGCTTTATACTGATATGCAAATAATGACACATTTCCCAAATTTCCAGTTCCTCTGCAGTGCTGCCACTAATTACTCAGTGGTTGAAACTTACGCATGTAAATTGGTTAAGTGAGTTTATTAATAAGTACACCTGTGTGAACTGATCTATAAACCATGCGTGCCTGGGAACAGGTCAGAACTCCCTGTACATTCCTGAATGCCTCAGGAACCAAAAATAAAGATTCTTTCCCTAAACCAAGATCTTTTACAACTAATGGTGTTACTCGCAGATAAACTGGCGTTCCCAACCTTTCCCCAACTAGAGACAGACTGCCTTTGGGTAACAACAAATGCCAGGAGTCAAAGTATTCATCCATTTTGTGTTGCCGAATGAGAGGAGGTTCAAATGAAAAGGTCTATAAGAATAAGGACGAAAAGCCATCTAGTACCTGGAATCGTGTGGAGGCAGCAGCATCCACTCATCCATCAGTTCTCTGAGGACCATCACAAGCTCTGCAGTCTGGTTACAGTATTTGGTGATCCTGCTTACTCTTACCTTTGATGCTCTTAATTTCAGCTGTGGAAAATTCAGCTGCAAAAACCCTACACAGAGTTAACCTGTTTTTCTACAACTCCTTTCCTCAAAATACTTTGCAGCATAAGGGAAAAGTAATCAAGAAACAAATGTAGTCCTGTGTCATTTGCTGCCTTCAGTGCTTAAACGCAGAACCTGTTAGGTTTCTGCTACCTTACTTAAGCAGAATCATAGAATGCCAGAGGCTGGAAGGGACCTCAAAAGCTCATCCAGTTCAACCCCACCTGCCAGAGCAGATAACCTAAACCAGATCACACAGGAGCACATCCAGGTGGGTTTTGAACATCTCCAGAGAGGGAGAATCCACAACCCCCCCGGGCAGCCTGTGCCAGGGTTCTGTCACACTCACAGGGAAAAAAATTCCTCCTTGTGTTTAAATGGACCTTCCTATGCTTCAGCTTCCACTGTGCAACTGTCCAATTGCCATAGAACAGGGCATAATAAAATTGTTTGTTTTAAATCTGATCACAAACCACCTTATTTTTGCTCAATCCAGAACATACACAAAACTGTTCAAAATTTTTAGTACAAGACACAAGTGTAAGTGAAATAAAAAGCAACAATATAAACCAATAACCAATTTGATTAATCCAGATCACATATTGCCCACAGATAGATGGTAGGAACTGTTTTGCATGCACAAAGAGTATCAGTCAAATACTTGGCACGTTTCTGGTCTATGGTGGGATGCCATTTAATTCACAGCATTGTACAATGCTTTGGATGGCAAACAGAAGAGTGCCTGGATATGTTTCCAGCACTATATAATTCCTTGGCAGAGTTCAAGCAGTTGTGCTAGCAACACTGCTTCCAACAAATGGTTCGAACACTGATAGGCTTTTTATGCTGCCTCTTCTTCCTGGAGATCACTTTTCAAGGCACTGGATTTTTCCAATGTTAGCCTGCTGAAAATACTGGCATCTTATAAAGGAGCTTCTCAAAAGGATGATTGTTTCTTATTTTCTGTTTCCCTTACCTGGAGTATATGTAAAGGCCTTTAACTCTTCACATCAGCACAATTAAAAGGACCAAGTACACAACCTCCTCAGTTAAAGGGAAAACATCCAAAACCAGATTTAAGAAACTGTATTCATATTAAACAATATTTTAGCATTCTGAAATGGTAGATTGAGTTGGAGCAGTTGCAGCTAAAAGCACATTAATTTCATTCATTCACTGTAACTAGCTATTGAATGTGCTTGGTTGATGTGTGATAGTTTCAAGTGTGACAAGCAAAAGATGAAGAATATAAGTAACTAAAAAAAACCCAAGCATTTCTAGAGGTCTCTGAATATAAAGGTCTTTTAAGACAGACAAAACATTAAATATTCTCAACATTTTAGACTGAATTTTCTTAGCTAGCTAAAAACAAAATAAGGTGGCCAGTTCCTACTGAAATCCAGCTCAGGCCAGGTAGCATGAACTTCTCTCTGACTTTTACAGAAGTTCAGCTAGAGATCTCAAGCCCCCTCTCTGAAATGTGAATCCTTGATTTGCTTAAGTGTTTTACTAAATTTCCTAAGTACAGTCTGTAGAGCTACAACTCTGTCCTACGTTTTGACTGCGGGGCAGTAACAATGCTCAGAAATTCAGTCCAGTGATTGCTATGGAAAATAGAGCTCTTTGCTTGCTTGGTAGAGGAAATGATCTGTCTCAATAGATTTATCAACTAGCATTTTCTTGGTTGCACACTTCAACAGTTTACTGGACTCAAACAAAAAACTCCCAGAGTGGCAGAGATGAGACTCTCTGTGTGTGAGTGTCTTATCTATGTTTGTGTTCTTGTTATCACAGTCTCACCAAGGTTGGAAGAGACCTCAAAGATCATCAAGTCCAACCCATTACCAAAGACCTCAAGACTAGACCATGGCACCAAGTGCCACATCCAAACCTGCCTTGAACACCTCCAGGGACAGTGACTCCACCACCTCCCTGGGCAGCCCATTCCAGTAGGGAATGACTCTCTCAGTGAAGAACTTTCTCCTCACCTCAAGCCTAAACCTCCCCTGGCACAGCTTGAGACTGTGTCCTCTTGTTCTGGTGCTGGTTGCCTGAGAGAAGAAAGCAACCTCCTCCTGGCCACAAGCACCCTTCAGGTAGTTGTAGACAGCAATAAGGTCTCCCCTGAGCCTCCTCTTCACCAGGTTAAGCAATCCCAGCTCCCTCAGCCTCTCCTCACAGGGCTGTGCTCGAGGCCTCCGACCAGCCTCATTGCCCTTCTCTGGACACGTTCAAGCACCTCAATGTCTTAAATTGAGGGGCCCAGAACTGGACACAGGACTCAAGGTGTGGCCTAACCAGTGCAGAGTACAGGGGGACAATGACCTCCCTGCTCCTGCTGGCCACACTATTGCTGATGCAGGCCAGGATGCCATTGGCCTTCTTGGCCACCTGGGCACACTGCTGGCTCATGTTTAGGCAGGTGTCAATCAGCACCCCCAAATCCCTTTCTTTTTGGCTGCTCTCCAGCCACTCCGACCCCAGCCTGTAGCTCTGCATGGGGTTGTTGTGGCCAAAGTGCAGCACCCAGCACTTGGATTTATTGTTCTCATACATCTCAGCAAGCTTATGAGTTGACATCACCATTGTTTTATTTTCAGAGCCTACAATATAATTTTCTCCATTATAATATTCCAATCAGCCTGAAACCAGCACAACTCCCAACAGAGAACACAATCAATTCTGTTCTAAGCATTTAAAGAGTTACCTATGGACGAATTTAAAAATATTTAAATACCACTTTTTTAAAAGGAAGCATCTGAGACTGTTATATCAGGCTTTACACACAACTAGAACAAGTGAAGTTCTAGCAACAGCAAATGAAGTAACAGAAATACTGCTCACTTCCACCTAGCTTTCTTCTGCTGTCACACAGTAAGCTCCCTTCCCATACACTTAAAGTGAAACTCTGTTCTGCTGTCACACAGTAAGCTCCCTTCCCATACACTTAAAGTGAAACTCTGTTCACAGAGCCCTAGACACCTTCAATCTGTTGCAATGGATTTTCATACATCTTCTAGTGAAGCTTTGCTCTGTTTATGTACTCGAGCTTCATTACAAAGGAACAAGCACCACTGTGATAATCCTCCAGGAATAATGCAATTACCACTTATCAAACAGGTGTCTGCTGTATTCTAAGGAGATTATCACTTCCTGCTCTGCTCTCTGAGAGCACAGAATAAAAGAGAAGCTGATACTATTAAATGACTGAGGAGAAAAGGAGTCTTTAATAACAGCTCTTACAAGCTTCTCTCAGCAGGACATGAAGTAAATGCAGGCCTTCTATAATGTCTTGGCACAGAAATGAATTTTTTAGTTTCTGGAAGGTGAATTAGAGCATCTAAGGAGGACCAGTCCTGTTAACTCAGTCTGAAGTCTCTCTATACTGAGTGCTCCAAGAACCTCAGCACTTACTGCTTATGGCAAACCAGGCCCTTTGTGAGTACTCCTGAAAGAAACTCTGCCTACTCCAGATAAAACAGGCTGCAGGACTGTTCCACCAAACACATCATTCAGAGATGTCTCTCCAGCAGTTTCATCTATCATAGAAACAACCAGGTTGGAAGAGAGCTCCAAGATCATACAGCCCAACCTATCACCCAGCCCTACCCAACCAACCAGACCATGGCACTAAGTGCCCCAGCCAGGCTTTGCCTCAACACCTCCAGGGATGGGCATTCCACCACCTCCCTGGGCAGCCCATTCCAATGCCAATCACTCTCTCTGCCAACAACTTCCTCCTAACATCCAGCCTGAGCCTGCCCTGGCACAGCTTGAGGCTGTGTCCCCTCCTTCTGGCCCTGGCTGCCTGGCAGCAGAGCCCAAGCCCAGCTGGCTCCAACCTCCCTTCAGCGAGCTGCAGAGAGCAATGAGCTCTGCCCTGAGCCTCCTCTTGTGCAGGCTGCACACCCCCAGCTCCCTGAGGCTCTCCTCACAGGGCTGTGCTCCAGGCCCCTCCCCAGCCTTGCTGCCCTTCTCTGGGCACCTTCCAGCACCTCAACATCTCTCTTCAATGGAGGGGCCCACAACTGGACACAGCACTCAAGCTGTGGCCTGAGCAGTGCTGAGCACAGGGGCACAAGAACCTCCCTGCTCCTGCTGTCCACACTGCTCCTGAGCCAGCCCAGGATGCCATTGGCTCTGCTGCCCACCTGGGCACACTGCTGCCTCATCTTCAGTTCCTCTCTCCCAGCATCCCCAGGTCCCTCTCTGCCTGGCTGCTCTCCAGCCACTCTGTCCCCAGCCTGCAGCACTGCTTGGGGTTGTTGTGGCCAAAGTGTAGAATCCTGCATTTGTTTAATCTCATCCCATTGGCCTCTGCCCACCCATGCAGCCTGTCCAGGTCCCTCTGCAGAGCCCTCCTACCCTCCAACAGATCCTGCTCCTAACTTGGTTTGATGCAAGTACAAAGAGATCCATAAAACAATCCTC
>VWYK01079204.1:0-12500 GCA_013399775.1 Semnornis frantzii | reverse complement strand
CAGCACTATTCTGCCTGTGCCAAGCAATGCAAGGATATCCTTATCATACTTCACTTGGTTATGACCAAGAACCAGCAAAAAAACACAAGCCATATTCAAACATGAGCTAAATAGTTGGATTTTACCCTTTTTAATAAAGCTGCTATAAAAACTTACCAAAACCCCCATGATGATTGATGTGACAGCAATTATTCTTCATTACAAAGAGCACTTGGGATCTCAGACAGAGCCAGAGACCTGCTCTCTAAGAGAACTAAAAGGTTTGGTAACAGTTATAATATTTTCCCTGTAGAACACATGGTATCATCACCAGCTAAGAGAGGACAGCAGAGGAAACTTGGGATATAGAATCATAGAATGGTAAGGTTGGAAGGGACCTCGAGGATCATCCAGTTCCAACCCCCTGCCACAGTGAGGGACACCTCCCGCTAGTACAGGTCACTCAAGGCCTCATCCAACCTGGCCTTGAACACCTCCAGGGAGGGAGCAGCCACAACCTCCCTGGGCAACTTGTGCCAGTGTCTCACCACCCTCACTGCAAACAACTTCCTCCTAACATCCAGTTTCAATCTCCCCTCTGCCAGTTTAAACCCATTACTCCTTGTCCTGTCATTGCAAGACCTCGTCAATAGTCCCTCCCCAGCCTTCCTGTAGGCCCCCTTCAGATCCTGGAAGGCCACTTCAAGGTCACCTGGAAGCCTTCTCTTCTCCAGGCTGCAGAGCCCCAACTCTCTCAGTCTATCTTCACAGCAGAGCTGCTGCAGCCCTCTGACCATCTTCATGGCCTCCTCTGGACCCGCTCCACCAGTTCCATGTCCTTCCTGTGCTGGGGGCTCCACAACTGCACGCGGGACTCCATATGCAGATACCAGTGTGAAACCTCTAAATAGCAAACAAGGAAACTCAAGTCCTTCTAATTACACCTCATATTTGGCACAACTGTGAACATTTGGAGCACTAGTGTGCAATCCAGGACATGAGCTTGGATAGGTACAGGTACCTGCCTTTTATCTACTACATTGTTTATGGGGATTTGCCTTACGTCCTCCATGACATCTTAAGCTTCACATGGGCCTGCTCCTCTGAAGAAAGGCTTTGTGCTTTCAGGTGGGTGAACTGTCTCAGCAAAACAACGCTCTAATCAGGATGTGGTTATGAAAATATCAGGTTATGTATGAGGTAAAGTCAACTGCACTCCTAAAGACACTTCTTTGAAATCCTTTTCTTCACCAAAAGATAAAAGATAAATCCAAGCACCTGCTTTCAAAGAAACAATTTCTGTTTGATTGGTGACAATCAACTGGCCCAGCAGAACAGATTCTTATCAAATCAATCTTACTGTTCTTGCCCAGAAGAAACACAAGGTCAGCTTTAAAATTCTCTCAGTTATTGGCCATTTAAACTTTGGCAAAATGAGTTAAACCAACTAGAATTCTTTTAATGGTAACTAAGAAAAGTAAAGTTCATTTTCCCACTTTGACAACACAGCTACTGCTATCCAAATATCTTTATGTCAAATAGAGGCAAAGAATAAACTTCCTTTTTCTATCATTTCCAGGATTTCTAACAGCTGGGGGAGAAAAAAAATTAAAAATTAAAACTAGACTACAAGAAGTAAAAATGTGAGCAAAATATGACAAACATTTTTTTCAGCATGGTTAAGAGTGCTGAGAACAGAAAGATTGTAGGTTTGGTTGATGGGAGAGGGGTTTTGGGGGTTGGGTTTTGCTTGTGGGTTGGTTTTTTTGGGGGTTGGTTGGGGTTTGGGGGGCTTTTTTAATCATAGCTACTAGACTGACTTGTATTTTTAACAGAATGATAAAATATGTTTTGTTCCTCAGCCTTCAATTCTTACACTTCTGTAAGACTTATGACCATGTAGCAAGGAAATAAACCCTTCCCCAAAAGCAGTAACTCCAACTGAATTAAAATGAAGTTTTAAAATTGGACAGCACTAAACAAAACTGTCTTGTGCTGAAAAAATACAACCCAAACACAAAGCTGATTACACCTGACAGGAAAATTTTAAAATAAATTAAATTAATTGCAGTCAATTTACCTTAAATTTTACAAATAGAAAGTAGACAGGAGGGTGGGGGGAAAAAAACAATTGTGAAGGAACAGTTATGGCCTTCTTATTTATTTTGGGAACTTTCATCCACATGAAAACATTCAAGCAAGCCACAAGTCAAGATCAAAAGGTTATCTAAAATAAAGATATTTAGGAGCTGTTTGTTAAATTACTCAGACACTTTTTCTTAATGATGACTGTGCTGCTTCACAGATAACCACAACCTTCCAAGACTGGTTACCTTCTAAAGATTGTCACTGCTAAGTCTGGGTTATAGTATAAATGTTGTTAAATTGAAACAGTATCATATCCCTGAATCCACCTAACCAGCAGTTAGTGCATATTCCTGAATCCAACTAACAAGCAGTTAATGCATATCCCTGAATCCACCCAACAAGCAGTTAGTGCATATCCCTGAATCCACCTAACAAGCAGTTAATGCATATTCCTGAATCCACCCAACAAGCAGTTAATGCATATTCCTGAATCCAACTAACAAGCAGTTAATGCATATTCCTGAATCCACCTAACGAGCAGTTAGTGCATATTCCTGAATCCACCTAACAAGCAGACAGAATTGTCTGAGTAAATTAAAAGGACCTTGCCAGATCCACCCTACTGCTTTACTGCAAGCAATTGAGAAGGAGAGCAACATACAAAGTAATTAACATTAGACAATCCAAATTATAATTATGATATTCTTACACAGAAAAAAAAAATAGGTGAGCAATTTATAATGATGTCTCTTTTCATTTCAGTATAGCCAGTTTATGCTTCTGATTAACATGCACTTTCTTCACCAGGACTATTCATTCTTTAGTCTTATCAATTGCAAGGAGAAACTTCCAAATAAACCAGTGACTGCAGACTTGGAATCCACTACAATTAAACAGGCAGTGTATGCAAACCTCACAACTTGCTTTCCTATCACAATACCAGCATGTGGTAATGAACTTTCTGTTTAGAACCCTAAGACGTAGAAAGGGAAAGAAATACATACTTCCAAAAACTAATTACTCAGATGCTTAATACTCAATCTCTTCAAAAATCTGGAGATTAGCCAAAAAGTGTCACAAATGGGTTTTGACTTTGTACCAGAAGGCTATTTATCAGCATTCTTAATTTCTATTCGTGCACACAGACTGCACTTAGTACTCAGTAATGCAACTGCTAAATGTAACAGCAGTGCTAATTAGATCATACATAAGTGTTTGAGAATTTTCATTATAACCTAGATGTCTTTATTCAATTTAGCTAAGGAACATCAACCACATCTGCTACAGCTACCACACAGCTGCAAGTTCTGTGTTCATAAGAGATGATGCAGAATCTCAACATATTTGCGGCTACATGTGCCACATCTGAAATGTGATTTCAGCAATGCGGCCAAGTAACTCATCAGGGTAGACCTACTTCTGCATAAACCAATATCCAAAGGCTTAGCTATACAACAAAGAAGTACAGTTACTCATCTTGAAATGAAGATAGGAGGTCTTAACCAAGCATACTCTTTAGAGAGACAAAGTACCACTGGCAGTAGGTGGAATGATGGATATAGAGCTTCTCTATGCAGAATCCATGTGTGAAGGCACAACTACAGAGAATCATAGAATAGTAAGGTTGGAAGGGACCTCAAGGATCATCTAGTTCCATAGGCAGGGACACCTCCCACTAGCACAGGTCACTCAAGGCCTCCTCCAACCTGGCCTTGAACACCTCCAGGGAGGGAGCAGCCACAACCTCCCTGGGCAGCCTGTGCCAGTGTCTCACCACTCTCACTGCAAACAACTTCCTCCTAACATCCAGTCTAAGTCTCCCCTCTGCCACTTCAAAACCATTGCCCCTTGTCCTGTCATTGCAAGACCTTGTCAATAGTCCCTCCCCAGCCTTCCTGTAGCCCCCTTCAGATACTGGAAGGCTACTATAAGGTCACCTTGAAACCTTCTCTTCACATGACAGTGTGTTTCTTTTTCTGTCTTTGTCTCTCTTCCCTTTCCCACCCCCAACCTCATCCTAAAATATTTACATATTTGTAATGCAAAAATACATTCTATTCTGAGAAGCTCACTGCTGCTACTTATGAAGAAACAAGCACTTCTCATGGCTATGCTGAAATGGTTTAAAACAATGAACCAATTATAGAAAAAAACTTTAGCTTAAGTGGAGAGAATAAAAGCAGCACAAAAGCAACCTCTCTCCTCCTCCTCATAGTGAGTGCTGCTGTTCTAAGCTACCAAAACCCATCAGAAACATCAGGGACAAAAGCTCATCTTCCCAGAATAAATCAAAACTCAGTGACCTCACAAGGAAAAAAAAGTTTTCCCTCAAACATACAGGTGCAAAACTAATACCTCAGAAGTTATCTGTACCCACATAAATAAAATCACAACACATCCAGGTATAGAAACTGTAACTAAAACACCACCTAAGACTGATCTCAGGTTGTTAATGCACACATATTTGCAGGTCACTCATCCCGTTTGGCAACACCAGCAATTACCAGGGGAAGTTCAGAAGTTCAGTCCCTACAGCAAAGAGAACTGGAATATATTTCAGAAACTTTAGTCAATTATTCTGGCTTGGTTCTCATGTTACAAGCTCTTACATGTTAAGGTCATTACAAAATCCAAAATAAAATTTGAGAACAAATTGTGAATTTATCTAAAGCAGATGATGTTTGTTTTCCTAAGGTAATTTCCAACACTTCATTATATTAGGGGATGATACACATGCAAAAAATTTGATAGATTAAGCCTTTACTGTAATTAAAGGTTTACTTAAGTAAACTTATTTAAAAAATAATAATTGAAAACTCATACATCTACTGTGTTTGAACTTTAATGAGCAGAAGAGACATACTTCGTGGCATTAAAAATTACTCAGGCACAATAAAAGCTAAAAGATATGCCCTTGACAAATGGTGAAATGAGATTTCTGTAGACTACAGAAGCCTGGCTGCCCACAATCAAATTGTCACAGCATGAAAACATTCTCCTGTGTGTGGAGGCTTTGATACCCATTTCCCTAGTGGAAGTGTGCAAAAGGACCTGAAAGAGTTATTGACAATTCATACAGTATCCCATCTTTCATTAGACACTACAAGCAGAGAACATATCTTAACTCTGAAGGGAGACAAAGCAACAATGTTTTAACTTACTATTGACTCCACTAAATTTCCTGATAGTGTCAGAAGACTGTAGTCTGTCAGGTTCATAAGAGACTCAAGATGATACAGGAATCCAATTATGCCAAGTCTATTTAGTTGTCCTGTTTGCTAAGCCAAAGGTTAACGAGAACTGCACTGAAAAACCCTCCTGTGGTATTACAAAGTATTTCTTATGCTGCATAACATGGAAATGAAAAAGTATTTTAACAGACTCTTTCTTTAACTCTTTGATTGCAATGGAGTACTATAAGGCAAAAAATGCAGAAAAAGTGATTTTAAAAACCTGCCACTCAATTAAAGGCATTGTGACTAATTGTTGTATTACTGAATAGTTCTAATTTGCAAAGGAAAAAAATTATTTAGATCACAGACCCACAGATAGTCACTGGTGACACCAAATCTTTACAAATACTTAGCTATGGCCTCTAATTTTAGACAGAAATTAATTATATTTTTGTTGGTAACACATTCGAATCTGTTTACACAGCTGACAAGTCTCAGCTGCACCAGACTCGAGTAGCAAGCTTTGAGGACTCCCCTGCTTTGGAGCAGATGACTCAACATCCACCAATTTCATTAAAGATGAAAAGGAGAAAAATTCACCTGCAACAATGTCACTTGTAAAAACAGACTTAAAACAGACTTATGAGTTTTACATATGTGAGGTATTCTATTCAAAAGGAGGAAAAGAAAAAAAAAAAGAAAAAGAGGCAAATCTAACAGCTGTGGGAAAACGGATTAGAAGTGTTGAGTTTCCAATTCTTTCTTGGGGTAAATAAATAAATAAAATGTTAAAATGGATCCACATTTCAAAGCCTGTAATTACCACATGACACCATGCTGTTATTTCACATCTTAACATCTATCATCTCAGATACGCTCCTGAATACGGGGGCATAGATTTACTCACCTCTCTCAAACTTAACTACTGTTTCTGCAAGCACTACCACAGATATATTTTACAAGTGCATTAGAAATTCAGATAGTCTGTGCTTGCCTTTTTTTTTTTTTTCTTTCTCTGATTGGCATAAATGTTTTACCCACAGCAAAAAGGCAGCAGTCTTATCATACAAACAGTAAACCTCCCCTGACAAGAACAGAGCAGTAACAGAGAAGTTAATGGACTGAAGATTGAAGATAATGACAGTATGTAGAGAAAGCAAATCCAAATTATTGTTTCATCTTGTAGATTTGATAACATTTGAAATACTTTTTGTAATTAAAACCTTAAAAAAAAATTGACATACACCATAACTACATAATTGTATTTCTGACTTTTGGGGATTTTTGGTTGGTTGGTTTGTTTTAAATAAAGGTGGATCTTAGGGCTGGCCTTGGGAACATCCTACCAGAAGAAGGTTATATAGAGAGCACAACTGAAATATAGGCTGTAAAATACACTATAGGGATAATCACACAAAGGAAGCAAGTCTAACATTTAATGGAATCGTGCAGTTAAGTCCCACAATTCACAATTAGCTGATACTGTCACCAAAGGTTCCTACTGATCCCCACTAAGATTTCCCTCCATTTCTAAAACTCCCTCCCATTTCTAAAACTCTAAGGCTCCTAAAACCTGCCACACACATCTGAAAATTGAATGCATATTGTACTGTACACATATATTATTTACTATTGCAAGATGCAACCTTGCAAGTGTCCATACATCTCGACTGGTTCAGCAGGGATCAAGGTAGATGCTTTACAAGAAAGTGAAGCTCTAATGGTGCTCCTAAAGCCTGCCACAGATTTGAAAACTGAATACATATTGTACTGCACACGTATATTATTTACTATTGCAAGATGCAACCTTGCAAGTGTCCATACATCTCGACTGGTTCAGCAGGGATCAAGGTAGATGCTTTACAAGAAAGTGAAGCTCTCTGCTGCTTTAATGAGGCACACAGAACACAGGGACCTCAAAAGATCTCCCTGCTTAAAAACAGAGCAAAACCAGATGTGCAAATTGGAATACATGTAAAAAGCAGGGCATTTTTCCTGAAGTTCAGTCACTACAACAGACTTTTTCAACCTCCATAACATTGTTCAGCTTCGCTTCAGTCTAGGAATATGTCTTCTCCTCTTGAGACGTGCACTGAATTTACTATGTGTGAATCATTTCCATGTGCTTCAGTAGTTCGACACTTCAGAGTTTGTACCTTCCAGGATGAAGCACCTGAGGTACGTGTAATGCCTATGATGATGCTGATCAAAAACTCAAGCAAAATCAGCTAGACATGAAATGAGAAGCAAAGTTACTTACTGAGTCATCTGTGGCTGAAGGAGGCCAGCCCTCCCACAACTGGTGACGGACAGGGATACTAGTTAGGTCATACACATTCCGCTTTACCTGGTGAAAGTGAAAGATAAAAGATAATCAGAGCTTGCTCTAACAAAGGCAATTCAGGTAGATGGAATTCTCTCCCTCAGTCTGAAGGTTTTTATTTTGATTTATTTTTATAATTGCTGTAAAGGAGGTTCCTCCAGCGCTCGAGAATTCAGGCCTGTTCCACAGGTTTACACACAAATCTGCCAGAAGCAACTGGAAAAACTATGTTAACAAACAAACACAAACATTAAAATCTATAAATTATCACTCATCATGACTCATTACTCAGCATCATAAAGGCATTCAAAATACACATTTTCTCTGTAAATACAAATTTTCTCTAGCTTCCCAGCACACATCTCCTCAATCTATATTAGTGTGTCCAGCAGGGAGGAGGTAATTCTCCCCCTTAACTCTGCTCTCCTCAGACCCCACCTGGAGTACTGTGTACAGTTCTGGAGCCCCCAGCACAGGAAGGACATGGAACTGTTGGAGCAGGTCCAGAGGAGGCCACCAAGATCCTCAGAAGGCTGGAGCAGCTCTGCTGTGAGGACAGGATATGAGAGTTGGGGTTCTTCAGCCTGGAGAAGAGAAGGCTTCCAGCAGACCTTGGAGTGGCCTTCCAGTATCTGAAGGGGGCCTACAGGAAGGCTGTGGAGGGACTATTGACAAGGTCTTGTAATGACAGGACAAAGGGCATTGGGTTTGAATTGTCAGAGGGGAGATTGAAAGTGGATGTTAGGAGGAAGTTGTTTGCAGTGAGGGTGGTGAGACACTGGCACAGGTTGCCCAGGGACGTTGTGGCTGCTCCCTCCCTGGAGGTGTTCAAGGCCAGGTTGGACGAGGCCTTGAGTGACCTGTACTAGTCTATGGCAGGGGGTTGGAACTAGATGATCTTTGAGGTCCCTTCCAATCCTCCCATTCTACGATTCTATGATATTATATCAAAACCCATCCCCAATCTCAAAGAGATAAAAGTAAGGTTTAATATATTTAACCAATATGTTATATGATTACTCACTAGACAGAGTTTCTATGAAAGTTAAAAGTTCTGAGCCTTGTTCTCAGCTCTAAGAGGGCTGTGTAGTAAACTGCTAACAGACACAAGAACCAGCTATTAAGCCAAAAAATATTAAGGCTGATGGATAAGATTCGAGTTCAAAGCAAACAGAGAGACTACTCCAAAAACTGTCCTCTAAGGCTTAACACAACCCATTTATTTGAAGTTTCATATTCAAGAATAACTCTAAACTACCACTCTTAGGGACATAATGCAACAAAACAAAGTGATGCACTTAGATAGGCATTTTGTATAATCTGACCCTACCCATTACTTGCCAGAGCTTCATGACTAAAGCACAGCTGAGGATTGACTCCACATGTAGTAGGGTAATATGGCAATATAAACATATGGAATGTGCATATGTTCTCTCTAAATTTGTTGTTTATTTTTAGTACAGAATGTATATGCAACATCTGGCAGTGGATATCAGTCTGAAATGAAGGTGTTTGCATAATGAAATATCACCAAAACTCTCTTCATTTGGATCATCTTCAGAGATAATGCCGCAAGGGCTCTCACTTTTCAGTCTGCCCATGGTTCAAGCACATTAATACATGGATAAAGGACACACGTGCAGACATGAAGCAGTAAAAGAACTGTTCTAATCATTGTAAATATCCTAAGGGAATGAGGGAGGAGGCAGGGATTTCCACACGTAGATTTGCTCACAAATGTTGATTTGGGCAACATTCTTCAAATGACTTCACGGCACTGCTGAATGAGTTTGCCAACAAAAAAGTATGACTGAGAAAATCCAGGGCATGTAAAGCATACAGAGAACAAACACAAAGTGCAGTGCTCTTAATGTATTCCCAGTTCTCTGATCCTCCATCCAATTACTGTTACTTACTCTCACTACTTTTAGTAGTGGTAGGGATAGCAGTATTTTATACTAATGAAGTCTCCCTTCATAAAACCTGTGAAGAACTCTCTCACACTTCTGGATACATTTAATATAGAGGCCACATGCATAATAATTTTCATACAATCGGTTTAAAGTTTTATAAATACTCTGCACAGGTGAGTGGGAACCAGCAGCTTTGATTCATTATCCAAGGGTAAGATACATGACTTCAAACTCAAGAGTCTACAACTCACTGAAGGATGAAAGGATGACCATGAGGGTTTCTTATCTGGAACATGCTCCTAAGTTTTTCAGCTCAGTTTTACATCCATTGCATGTTTTAGAATCACTAAGAGAGCTCCCTCATCCTTTTTTTATTTTCTTTTGACAAAGCTAGTAAATTATTTGCACACCAAATAACCTCTTTATTCATTTATTAATATTGATTTGGCTCTGAAGTTTTTCCAAGGTAATGTGATCTGGTAACTAATGTCAAGTAATGTAATTTAATGTCAATTGAAAAAAATTGTACAACTAACTATCTTTTAATTAATGAAGCTAAACTAAGTGCACTGCTTTGGTTTAGGCACAAAGTATACATTAGCAATTAAAATAGACTTCAGATTAGTGAATGCTCACATTTCAGCATTTCATCATGCTCAGAAAACTCAACCAAACACCAAAAAACCAAAACCAAAATGTAATTTAATGTCAATTAAAAAAAATGTACAACTACCTACATTTTAATTAAAGAAGCTAAACCAAGTGCACTGCTTTGGTATAGACACAAAGTATTAAGACACATATTAGGAATTAAAATAGATTTCAGATTAGTGAATGCTCACATTTCAGCATTTCATCATGCTCAGAAAACTCAACCAAACACCAAAAAACCAAAACCAAAATGTAATTTAATGTCAATTGAAAAAAAATGTACAACTAACTACATTTTAATTAAAGAAGCTAAACCAAGTGCACTGCTTTGGTATAGACACAAAGTATTAAGACACATATTAGGAATTAAAATAGATTTCAGATTAGTGAATGCTCACATTTCAGCATGTCATCATGCTCAGAAAATCCAACCAAACACCAGAAAACCAAAACCAAAATGTAATTTAATGTCAATTGAAAAAAATTGTACAACTAACTATCTTTTAATTAATGAAGCTAAACTAAGTGCACTGCTTTGGTATAGATACAATGTATTAAAGTATATATTAGCAATTAAAATAGATTTCATGTTAGTGAATGCTCACATTTAAGTATGTCACCAAGCTTAAAAAAAACAACCACCAAACACCAAAAAGACAAAACAAACAACCCCCCACAAAACCCCCCAAACTAGAAAACAACAACAATAACAACAAACCTTCCACGTTAAAGACTTATTTAATTTCAAATATTTTTTCTGTCCATGTGTATACACACAGACTCCTGTGAAAAATGGAATTATGGAAGACTGAACTCTATAGAACTTGGTACATGATCTCATTCCTACTGTTCAAAACAAACAGCCTTTCTTCACTGCTGCTTAACAAGAAGGTGGCCTGCTGTGCAGTATTCATTTCGCAGCAGTATCAAGGTACAGAGGTGTCATTACTCCATACTGACCCCACAACAGCCCATCAAAATGTAACAATACTGATCCCCGAGCACCAGAACACAGTTCTAGGCATTTTAGTTTTCTTCCATTAAAAGCCAGGATAAACCACCCCTCTGAGTTAACCACTCTCCAGTGACACACTGAAAAGTCTTACCAATATTATTTTGACAATATAAAGCTCTACGATGAGCCATTTTCAAACAACGAGTAAAACTTATTTACAGAAGCCTGAGATCCATAGAACTACATAATATTGGCTTCAAAAAGCCTTCAGAAGTAAAAAATAAATAACTCAGAAGTCGCATTCCTCAAATTCCCTTTTAATTCCAAAGTACAACAGAAAGGCATTATGAATAAAACAGTATTTCCCTTCTTTCATTAACTCATCTGTAACTGCACTGAATTCAATAACATTCCTCTGCTATTCTAAGCTTGAAAGGCATGCTTGGGGTAAAGTGTTATGTTGGTATAAAGCACAATGCCAGACTGATGTGCTGGACAAAAGTGATCAAAGTTGAAGTAATTTTAGCCAACGCACAAGTATTCTGCTGCATTATTCTACCAGAATGACATCTGTTGAGCAGCTCGTCGCAGAATAAACTTGTTGTTAGAGACAGGCCTGGTCAGGTAAAAGACCACGTAAGACTTAGGAGAGTAATGTTTGATTAAACAAACTGCTCAAGTTGAAGATCATAACTGGATGTGGAATTTGTGCCAAAGTAGTCCTCTTCCAAACGACAAGCCACAATCAATTATTTAAGATGAAGTAAGCTTGCTTTAAATTAATTGCTTCATTTGGGGTAATTATTAAGAAATTCAAGGGCAAAAGTTTTAAGAGTTTTTACCAGCCAAGTGCAGAAAACCTCTTTTCTTAATTGACTTCGTTTCAGCTTAAAGTTAAAATTCTGTAGGGGGAGAAGAGCGCTAAAGGATTTGTATAAAGCAGAACTGGAAACTGCTTCTTCACTATGCCACTGAAATGAAAACCTTTGGGCACACCACGCAACGGAATTGAGTCAGCAAAGTTAAGTGCAAGAAGGCTGTTTTAAGGCTTTTATTTAGAAATTCACATGATGTTCACAGGAGGACTGAAATGCTTATAAATCTGTTTAAAGCAAACTCTATAACTTCTAGCGCCACGCACTGAGCTACATTTATTGGCAAACTTTTTGGTTCCCCACCTTTGATCAGCTCAAAAATACTAATTGGTGGCATTGTCTTTGTGCAGCCCAGATTTTCTTTTCATAACGTTCAGATGCCATGGTGACTGGCACATTGCTATGGCAGCCACCTTTCAGATTATCATCTCCAGAATATGCCAGATCATTTAAAAAGAAATTCGTGGAGTTTCTATTTGATTCCACAACTCAGCTGTGAACAGTATCAATACAGTCATATAAAGCAAAATTTAAAAAAAAAAA
>VWYK01079193.1:0-16274 GCA_013399775.1 Semnornis frantzii | reverse complement strand
TGGTAGGAGGAGAGCCTGAGGGAGCTGGGGCTGGGAGCTTGGAGGAGACTGAGAGGTGACCTCAGCAATGGTTCTAAAGATGTGCAGCTGAGTGGCAGAGGCTGGAGCCAGGCTCTGTTGGGTGATGCCCAATGCCAGCACAAGGGGCACTGGGTGGAAGCTGAGGCAGAGGAAGTTTCATTTAAACCTGAGGAGGATTTTTTCCCTGTGAGGGTGACAGAAGCCTGGCACAGGCTGCCCAGGGGGGCTGTGGAGTCTCCCTCTCTGCAGATATTCAAATCCTGCCTGGATGTGTTCTGTGTGATCTGCTCTGGGTGATGCTGCTCTGGCAGGGCTTGGACTGGCTGAGCTTTGGAGCTCCCTTCCAGCCCCTGACACTCTGTGATTTATCTTCAACCCTGCCCCTGCAGACTGACAGTGCCTGTGTGCAAGTGAAAGGGCCAGCAACAAAACCTGGGAGCAGAGGAGTCAGATGCTCCTTTTGTGGTGGGTGGAGGGCAAGGTGAAGAAGCAAAGGTGGGAGAACCAAGTGCAATTATTTTAACAACAGGACTAGAGAGCTGGCTGGAAGCTCCCACAGTGCTGGTTGGACACAAAGGCAGGCTCTGACTGAGAGCACTCAGCAGCAAGAGTCATAGCTGGAACAGAAATAGAAGCCAAGAGGTGCCCACTCCAGCAGCATGAAGAAACCTGTCATAAGCACCCTGGAAAGGTGCACTGCACCATCACAGCACTGTTAAACACATCTGGAGTTCCAGAGTGAAAAGGCAGGCAGAGAACTCGGGAGGGATGGACCTCTGGGAGCACCAGACAAGACTCTGAGAGCACAGAGTTTATTACTTGGATGTTTCTGGCAGTTTCATGTCACTCTGTGTCAAGAAGACTGTGGCCAGCAGGATGAGGAAGGTTCTCATCCCCCTCTACTCTGCCATGGTGATGGTACAGATGGAGTCCTGGGTCCAGTCCTGGGTTCCTCAGCTCAAGAGGGACAGGGAACTGCTGGAGAGAGTCAAGTGGAGACTACAAAGATGCTGAGGGGCCTGGAGCAGCTCTCTGAAAGGAGCTGAAAGCCCTGGAGAAGAGCAACCTGAGAGAGGAATCTTAGAATCACAGAATCAGTCAGGGTTGGAAGGGACCACAAGGAGCAGCCAGCTCCAACCCCCTGCCATGCCCAGGGACACCTCACACTAGATCAGCCTGGCCACAGCCTCATCCAGCCTGGACTTAAACACCTCCAGGGGTGAGGCTTCCACCACCCCATCCCTGGAGGTGCTTAAGGCCAGGCTGGATGAGGCTCTAGATCATCTCAACACTCAGCAAGACCTAAAGGTTGGGGGTCACGAGGCTGGGGTTGGGCTCTTCTCAGTGGTGGTCAGCAACAGGACAATGCACAAGGGGCACAAGTTAGAACCCAGGAGGTTTCACTCCAACTTAAGAAGAAGCTTTTTTACTTTGAGGCTGGCAGAGCAGTGGAGCAGGCTGCTCAGAGAGGCTGTAGAGTCTGGAAGCTTCCAAAACACACCCAGGCATGACCCTGATCCAGGCAAACCTGCATTACTACAGGGGTGGCCTTCATGACCTCCAGAGGTCCCTTCCAACCCCTCTCTGTGCTGTGGTTCTGTGAGTCATGCTTTAAGGGCTGGGACAACTAAAGCAGAGCTGCTGCCAAGATGATGCCAGGGCAGAAAGGCAGCAGCAGCAGCCACCACCTTCTCTGCACACATTCCATCCTCTCACCTGGAAAACAAAAACCACTTTACAACAAGGAACTGTTCCCTGTCAGCCATTTTTAACTCCCTGCAACTCAAAGCACTCTGAAACAAAACCAAATCCAAGCTCTGCTGCTGCACTGCACCACAGTTAGACACACAACTGCTCTCCAGGCTTCTAATGCTCACTTCAGGCCTTCCAGAACAGCTTTTTGGTTCTGGATTTGCTGTAAATACAAATAGATAAAGCTCAGGTTGATATTCATATATGAATCTGCTATGTGGTTTTATTTACCTGCAATATATAACCCTGGGCTTAGCTCTGTGAGGTCTGGGTCAGGACCAGAGCTGCCTTGCGGGACCTGGGTCAGGACCAGAGCTGCCTTGCGGGACCTGGGTCAGGACCAGAGCTGCCTTGCGGGACCTGGGTCAGGACCAGAGCTGCCTTGCGGGACCTGGGTCAGGACCAGAGCTGCCTTGCGGGACCTGGGTCAGGACCAGAGCTGCCTTGCGGGACCTGGGTCAGGACCAGAGCTGCCTTGCGGGACCTGGGTCAGGACCAGAGCTGCCTTGCGGGACCTGGGTCAGGACCAGAGCTGCCTTGCGGGACCTGGGTCAGGACCAGAGCTGCCTTGCGGGACCTGGGTCAGGACCAGAGCTGCCTTGCGGGACCTGGGTCAGGACCAGAGCTGCCTTGCGGGACCTGGGTCAGGACCAGAGCTGCCTTGCGGGACCTGGGTCAGGACCAGAGCTGCCTTGCGGGACCTGGGTCAGGACCAGAGCTGCCTTGCGGGACCTGGGTCAGGACCAGAGCTGCCTTGCGGGACCTGGGTCAGGACCAGAGCTGCCTTGCGGGACCTGGGTCAGGACCAGAGCTGCCTTGCGGGACCTGGGTCAGGACCAGAGCTGCCTTGCGGGACCTGGGTCAGGACCAGAGCTGCCTTGCGGGACCTGGGTCAGGACCAGAGCTGCCTTGCGGGACCTGGGTCAGGACCAGAGCTGCCTTGCGGGACCTGGGTCAGGACCAGAGCTGCCTTGCGGGACCTGGGTCAGGACCAGAGCTGCCTTGCGGGACCTGGGTCAGGACCAGAGCTGCCTTGCGGGACCTGGGTCAGGACCAGAGCTGCCTTGCGGGACCTGGGTCAGGACCAGAGCTGCCTTGCGGGACCTGGGTCAGGACCAGAGCTGCCTTGCGGGACCTGAAGGGGGCTGTAAGAAAGCTGAGGAGGGACATTTGACAAGGGATTGTAACAACAGGGGGAAGGGGAATGAAGCTTGGGGAGGGCAAATTCAGACTGGAGATGAGAAGGAAATCCTTTACAGTGAGGGTGGGAGACACTGGAACAGGTTGCCCAGGGCTGTGCCATCCCTGGAGGTGTTCAAGGCCAGCTTGGATGTGGGAGGTGTCCCTGCCCATGGCAGAGAGGTTGGAATTGGATGATCTTTAAGGACCCTTCCAAGCTAAACCATTCCATGAACCTACTCCACACCCTTGGTGGTCTTGTCACCCTTCAGTCAGCCAGAAGCCTTCTTTTCCTTCTCATAAACAAATCCAACTGAATCAAGCCTTAACAGCTCTTCCAGAGGCTGCAGCTAGCAGGCTGGCAGGAATGATTTCAGCATCCCTGAGTGACCTCTGCTCTGTCACCACACACAGCACAAGATCTGCCATTACTGTGAGGCTTCCAAGGGAACCACAACTAGCACAGTGAAATAACAGCTAGCAACAGAGCTGACATTTCCAGGCTTACAGCATCATTATGGAAAGGTGACATCAATTAACAGAGACCCAGTGGACGAACCAGACACAAAAATAATGGCTCCAAATTTTTCAGCAGAAGTTTCCACCAACAGCTCAGCAAATCTCAGTCCCAGAGCTGATTAGGAACTGATTTCGAAGCAGGAGCAGGGCAGGGATTGCTGCCCTGTGCTCAGCACTGGTGAGGCCACACCTTGAGTACTGAGCTCAGTTCCAGGGCTCCTCACTACAAGGAGGACATTGAGGGGCTGGAGTGGGCAGCACAGCTGCTGATGGGGCTGGGGAGGAGCAGCTGAAGGAACTGGAGTTGATCAGCCTGAAGAAAAGGAGGCTGAGGAGAGGCCCTCTGCCACCTCCCAGAAAGGAGGTCTCTTCTTCCTAGGGAGAAGTGATGGAAGAAGAGGAAATGGCCTCAAGCTGAAGCAGTGGATGTTTAGGTTGGGTATCAGAGGAAAATTCTTCACTGGAAAGCTTCTCAACCACTGGCAGAGGCTGCCCAGGGAGGTGGCTGAGTCCTCATCCCTGGAGACGTTTCAGAGAGGCAGAGATGTGGTGTTGAGGGACATGGTTCAGCCTTGGCAGACTCAGAGAACGTTTGGACTCAGAGATCTGAAAGGTCTTTTGCAACCAAAATGGTTCCCTGTATCCATAGATTGCTTCCAGAGCAGAAAACACCAGAAATATTTATTGCAAAAGCAGGGAAATGCAAATCATTTGCTATCATTTCACTGTCGTGGGCAGGAGAGAGAAAAGGGAATGAAAACAGCTACAAATACTCCTGATCTAAGCTCCTACTCAGCAGACAAACCTGACAGATCTGATGCTTTCAGTAACAGAACCTGTCTGTAACAGCAGCACAGAGAGCTTTGGGTTGAAGGGAACCTCAAAGCTCCTCCAGTCCCAACCCCCTTGCCGCAGGCAGGGACACCTCCCACCAGCCCAAGTTGCTCAAGGCCTCATCCAACCTGGCCTTGAACACTTGCAGCTCCAACAACACGCCCAGGGCCACAGAAACAATGCCTGACACCACATCAGAAGCTGAAAAATCACTTCTCTTACTTCAAAAGGCACTGCAGGGCTGTTGGAGCTTTGGCTCTGGCGCAGGAGTTGGACTCTGCCTGACAGAACAATGCACAAAAGCACAGCTCAGAGCACAATGAAAGCTGCACTCTTGCAGTTGGCAGCCAAACCTTTTTCACTGCCCTTGTGCCAGGCAGTGTTTTTCTTCAGGAAGAGGCAACAAAGAAATGCAGAAAGAGCTACATAAAGCTCAGACGATGCAGCAGCCTTGGTGGCTTCATTCACATTCCAGCAGCGCTCAAATGCTCAGCAGGCTGCAGCAGCTCTGCTCCAGGGACAGGCTGAGGGAGCTGGGCTTGGGCAGCCAAACCACACAGAGAGAGCCACAGCTCTGCAGGGTAGTGGTGGGACACCTTCCCTTAGTCAAGCCTCTGGAGTCCTGCCCAATTCAGCTGCACTGGATACAGCTGAGTTCTGCCCTGAACAAGCACATCTCTGTCAAGGTTCTCACACTTCACTCATTAAGCCCAAGAACAGCAATTTGCAAGGGGAAAAAAAAAGTGGAATATTGCAGAGCCTTTAGCTACTCCATCACTCCAATCAACTCTTGCAGGGATCAAGGATGAATGGTTGATAACAAAACCTTGACAGATCATGTGGAGGCAGCTGACTCTGAGCAAGGAAAGCCTCTGAGAGCAGGAGCTCCACATGCATCAGCAATACACACAGGGTGTTCCTGTATACTCAGCCCAGGAAATAAGCCAAGATCTAAGCCTGGCTGAGCTCTCCACTGTCCTCAGCCCACCTCCCTCCCTCTGTAAGAACTACCCTTCTTTATGCTGACACTTTGAATGGTTTTGGCTGGAACAGACCTCTAAGATCCATACATAAAGCTCAGATGATGCAGCAGCCTTGGTGGCTTCATTCACATTCCAGCATCCTGTGCTAGCAGCACTCAACTGCTCAGCAGGCTGCAGCAGCTCTGCTCCAGGGACAGGCTGAGGGAGCTGGGCTTGGGCAGCCTGGAGAAGAGAAGGCTCTGGGGAGACCTAATAGCAGCCTGCCAGTACCTGAAGGGGGCTGCAAGAAGGCTGCAGAGGCCTGCAGGGATATGAGGAGGAGCAATGCTTTGAAAGCAGAGGACTTTCAGATTGGATGTTAGCAACAAGTTCTGCACCATGAGGGTGCTGGAACACTGCAACAGGTTGCCCAGGGAGGTAGAGGAGTCTTCATCCCTGGAGATATTCAAGGTGAGGCTTGACAAGGCTCTGAGCAACCTGCTCCAGTGAAGGATGTCCCTGTTGGACTGGGTGACCTTTGGAGGTCCCTTCCAACCCAAACCATTCTGGGATTCCAAGCTCCAGCTGTTAACCCAACACTTTTTGGTCACAGATAGCTGAAAGCAACTGAGTGACAATTTCAAAGAGAGCACAAGAAACTTCAGCATTACACCAAGAACTCTTCCACCACTCTGCAATCTCCCCTGGCTCCCCAGAGTGGTTCAACTGTGCTATGTTAGGAACTATCAAGCTGCCTGCATCCTCCTTTTGGGGCACTGGGTCCACCCTGAGACAGGACTTTTGACAAGGGCTCATTGAGATAGGAAGAGAGGGAATGGACTGAAGCTTGAGGAGGGCAGATTTGGACTGGAGAGCAGGAAGAAATTCTTCACAATGAGCGTGGGGAGACACTGGCACAGGTTGCCCAGGGAGGTTGTGGCTGCTCCCTCCCTGGAGGTGTTCAAGGCCAGGTTGGAGGAGGCCTTGAGCAACCTGGGCTAGAGAAAGGTGTCCCTGCCCATGGCAGTAGGTTGGAGCTGGATGATCTTGAAGGTGCCTTCCAACCCAACCCATTCCACAAATCTATGAGTTACTCCTTATTTTGGAAGAGTCCAAACTGAAGCTTCTAGAAACCTGATTGCTCTTCCCAGTACCCTGAACTTCAGTGAGAGGTTCTCTCCTCAAACACTCCTCAAACTAGCCTGGCATCCCTCACTTCCAGGTGCTTGCAGCACTGCCACTGAAGCCAAGCACTGCCACCATGTTCTCCCTACACTGCAAACGATTGGAAACTGCAGAAAAGAAAACCTCAGGGTCTCAAATTTATCACAAGTGAACAACAGGGGATAAATGAGGCTCCCATTTCTGCCCAGCTGTGAGGAAAGGACATATTTTGACTGCCAGTGAAGCACATGTGGAGCCTCCACATCTGTACTGCAGCTGCCTCCAGCCCTCCTGCTTCCCGCTGGCACCGAGGAGCTGCAGCGAATGCATCAACTCCAACCTCTAATGAACTTGCATTTGAAGGAGGGGTGAGGGGAAAGGGGAACAAAAAACCACCATGCTGTGGTAGGTACCCTTGGCAGTAGTCTTAAAGGACAGGCACTGACAATTATGGGACCATTTGAACAAGGCAGCTCTGAAGCATTTTTGTCCTCTGCACGATGCAGCTTCTGCGATGTGCTCAGCACTTCTATTTCTGCAGCTGTGACTCACCTCAGAGCTCCCTCTGACAGTGCCTCTCCTCCACCCTCCCTTCAACAAAGGCAAAACACTGAAAAATCAGCTCTCTTTCTGAAGTTCACCCCAAAACACTGACCAGGCTCTAAAGGCCAGCTGATATTCAAGGGTCAGAGCACTCAAAACGATCTGGGGGAGCAAAAGGGAACTGCCAGACTGGAAACTGCAACTTTAATTCCACATGACACTGCCACATGCCCAGCATCAGGAATGAGGAGATCCAAGGCCTCATCTACATGCAGCAAAGGTACCTTCAACAGCCAGACAAGTAAAGCAGTGGTGGTTGGTTTGGGGTTTTTCTCCCCCCACTGTAGTCCCTGAAGTGAATTGTTGTGTTGCTTCTGTTGTTATATTAAGGGCATCCTTCTGAAAACCAGAAGAAGAAGGAGGAAAGCAGTGGAGCTTGGCTGGAAAGTTAGGTAGACATCTCCCCTGAGATCCCTTGTCTTAAGTCTGGGAAAAACAGAGGCTCTAATCCACTCTGGTACTCCACAGACTGTAAAAAGAGAAGCACTTTGCAGATGGTGTTCCTGGGGGGGGCTGTGTGGGAAGCAAGGAAAAGCCTCCAGATTTGGCCATTCTGTAATGCCTAAAGGTAAAAAGAATTGCAGTTCCCCCATGCTTCAAACCCTGGGAATCTTGTTCTTTAGCTCACTCCTAGCTGCTCCCTTCTCTTAGTTCCCTGGAGCCCCATCCACAAGTTTCCTCTCCACCACACTTCATTCCCCCCAGTTAAGCAGAACTCACCCATGGCTGCAGTCACCTTGTCACCAAGCCCACCCAGTCTTCCCCTCCCAACAGCTCTTTCCTCCTCAGAAAGTGCACAACAAGAAGGGGAATTTTCCCTTTCCTCCTCTGTACTACAGGCTGGGAGCAGCCAGACTCACTCAATGACTTTCCAGCAGAAGCAATCAGTGCTTCTTGGTTACACATCACTGCTTCCCCAGATGACTGCCTGCCAGCTCACTTGTGAGGACCTACATTGACCCTGGCTGCTGCAAGAAGTCACAATGACTCAGGAACAGTTATTGATTCATTGCCAATACCAGCAAGAAGAGTGATTGCATTGACCCCACCTGGCCCCAGCGTAAGGAGGACATGGAACTGTTGGAGCAGGTCATGAAGATAAGGCTGAAGAACCTCCCCTGTAGGGACAGGCTGAGAGAATTGGGGCAGTTTAGCTTGGAGAAGGCTCCAGAGCAGCTTTCCGGTACCTGAAGGGAGATACAGGACAGCTGAGGAGGGACTTTCAACAAGGGAGTGTAACAATTGGTGAGGGGGAATGGATTGAAGCTTGAGGAGGGCAGATTGAGACTGGGAAGTAGGAATTCTTTCCAGTGAGGGCTGTGAGACACTGGCACAGGTTGCCCAGGGAGGTTGTGGATGCTCCCTCCCTGGGGGTGTTCACAGCTAGGTTGGATGGGGGCTTGAACAACCTGGGCTAGTGGGAGGTGTCCCTGCCCATGGCAAGCAGGGTGGAACTGGATGACCTTCAAGGTCCCTTCCAAGCCAAACCATTCTATGAATCTAGAGCCATCACTTCCCACTACACAGCAGCAAAGAGCTTAGAGTGAAGCAGAAAATCCCCTTCTGTCCTCCCCCCTCTTTCAGTTAACTGCAGGTGATCCACCAATGTCCTGTGCTTAAAAATACCTAATGTCAAGTGCAGGCATGGGGAAACTCCCTTTCTGCCTCAAGTTCTGCCTGGCTGTTTAAAGCTCAGTACAACAAAATCAATCCCTTCCCCTCCGCAGACCTAATGCCCCAATTGGCAGAACTTAGTAGTAAGGACCCAGAAAAGGCTGAGTTGTTCTTCCCAAATTCCTCAGCTGTAAGTAATCTTATGTGAACCACTGTGAATGGAGTGAAATCCAGCTCGTCCTCCTATGCAAACACCAACTGAAGAGTCAGCATTCCTCAGCCAGGGCCAGAGCAAGCAGCTCAGCACAGAGCCTGGAGCTCTACGTGCACTTAAGTATGTGCTGAAGTGCTCCTGTGAAGGGCCAAGACAAACCTCCTAATAGAAGCCAGGCCTCTGGGTCCCTCCGTGTGATGTTGGACAACTCAGACTGCTTAGAATCATAGAATTAGGGAATTGTTTTAGCTGGAAGAGGTTCCCTAAGAAGTCTGAGTCCAACCATCAATCCAAGACCACCACAGACACTAAAGCACATCCCAAAGTGCCATGGCTGCAGGTTTCTTGAACACCTCCAGGGGTGAGGACTCCACCACCTCCCCAGGCAGCCTGTGCCAACACTTGAAATTCAGTGCTTGAATCCCAGACTTCACCACCAGCCTGTGCTGGAAGCAGCTGAGATGTGCTCATCTCTTTCAGGCCTGGCAGTATTGTTGTGCTGAGCACTTTGGGGCTTTTAAGTGTATCCAGTCACAGTTACCACAGAGTCACAGACTGCTTTGGGTTAAAGGGCTTTAGAGATGATCCAGAACATCCCTTGCAGTCAGCAGGGACACCTGCAGCTAGAGCAGGTTGCTCACAGCCCCAAACGACCTCACCTGGAATGGTTGCAGGGATGAGGCATCTCCCACCTCCCCAGGCAACCTGGCTCAGGGTCTGTCACTACCCTCAGTGCACAGAACTTCTTCCTCTTCTCCAGTTCCAATCTTCCTCTTTCACTTTAAAACCATCATCCCTTGCCCTGCTGCAAAAGGCTGTGCCAAGGAGGCTGTCCCCATCTCACAAGACAATCCAATATGGACACAGAGCTGTGCAGGAACAGCAAGGAAAGGCTCTGCAGCAGCTCCTTCACTCCCATCCTTTTCCTGACACAGAAGCTCTCAGCTCTCCAAAGCCATTAAAAAAAGCAAGAGGCACTCCAGCTACCTGCAGACTCCCAGAGAACACAGGGAGAGTAGAAAGTGCACAGGATGACCTTGGATGTCCTCCTCAGGTGCAAAACTCATTTCAGTATGCCTCACCTCGTCCTGACATTCCCACTGCCAGCAAGAAGATGCCCTCATTGCATTTGCTTTCAATGGGCAGCTCCTGAGTGGCAACTGAATCGAGGCAGAATGGGTTAGACACAATCTTTGCTCTGCTGCTGCCTAATTAGATGATGCTGACTAATCCTCTGCATTACTTTGCTGTGAAAGGCACCCAGCAGGAGTGTTGAGATGGGGTTTTAAAGAGCTAAAAGCCATGAATGATTTCCTTTTGCAGGGAGCATTTCTCTCACACAAGTCGCTTCCATCAAGTGTCCTTTTCCTAAGATCATGTTCTCCACAAAAGGTCTCTGTGGCCCACAGCCTCAGAAGTTCAAAGAACAGCACAAGGAAGCTGAAAAGATGAAGAGAGGAAAGAGCTGGGCACAATCTCCTACCAAATTGTCCATACAGGAGGGACAACAATGAGAAATGATTTGCCAGAGCGTCCTCTCAACCTGCCATTAAACAAACAGGGACTAGAAGCTTCTGCTCTCCTCTTGCAAAAACACAGATGTGTGGCTGGCTAAGCACAGTGTGAGCCCTCAGGCTGACTAAGAATTGCTGCTGGCTTTGCAGAGAGGAACCTGCAGTGGCTTAGGTGGGAAAGGACCTTAGAGATCAGCTACTCCAACCTCCCCCTGCCACAGCCAGGAGCACCTCTCAGCTAGACTTGGCTGCCCAAGGGCTCCTCCAACCTGGCCTTGAACCTGTTCCAGAGTCTCACCACCCTCCTCCTGAAGAGTTTCTTAGAATCATAGAATCAAGCAGGTTGGCAGAGACCTCCAAGCTCACCCAGTCCGACCTAGCACCCAGCAACAGGGTGAAGGCAGCTCTGTTGGCAGGTAAAACATAGAGGAGATTTAAATCTCTTGTGCCAAAAATGCCTTCTGGAAAGGCTGCAAAGCTTCCTGGCAAATCAATGCTTAATAGTCTCCCTTATCCCCCTCAGGGAGGTCTTTTAGAGAATCAATCAGGTTGGAAGAGAGCTCCAAGCTCACCCAGTCCAACCTAGCACCCAGCCCTAGCCAATCAACCAGACCATGGCATGAAGTGCCCCATCCAGGCTTGTCCTGAACACCTCCAGGGACAGCAACTCCAGCACCTCTCTGGGCAGCCCATTCCCATGGCAAACCACTGTCTGTGAAGAACTTCCTGCCTATTCCTCAGCTCCAGCCTAACCCTGCTCTCCCTCAGCTTCAAACCATTCCCCCTTGCCCTGTCTCCAGACACCCTCATGCAAAGTCCCTCTGCAGCCTCCCTGCAGGTTCCCCTCAGGTATCAGAAGGCAGCTCTAAGGCTCTATAAGCTAAAAGGAACACAAAAGCAGCTCTTACCAAGCTCAACCCTGGCTGAGAGAACCTTAAAAGACTTAAAACACTGCTGGAAAGTTCAATCTAAAATGTTCTAATTGCTTTCATGCCCTCAGAGATCCTGCTGAACTGCAGCTGAGGAGAGGTAAGTTGGAACTCCAAAGGGCCCTGGACTGAATTAGTAGAGGATGGGAAATCATTACCAATCCTTTTTGAAGCTCCAACAGAATGACATCACCAACTGCCTCATTATGTCAACCAGTTCTGGTGGCAAGGAGAATTCCACTGCTCAAGCCTGCTTTTATTCCCCCCCCTCCTCCAGGCTTAGTTTGTTGAGTTATGATCAATTAGGAAAGAGGAGGCAGACGACAGTAGAAGAGGTCATTAAAGTGTAAGGCATTGAATATGTGAAGCTTTCTCCTCCTTTAGTGGTGCCAACCAAGGGACAACAACTGCACTTTGTAACTGGGGAGTTCTTACTAAGACCAGAGGTAAAACCACCTCAAGGCTCCAGGGTTTTGCTTTTCATGGTGTACATTTGCCCTAATCATTTAAAAAGGTAGACACCAGTTCTTGATCCAACCTAAGCTCTTCTGTGAGCTGAGATACAGATCAAAACCTGCTACCTACTGCTGCCCATGTGTGGGCAAATCAAAAGAGCACCAACAGCACAGTCAGGGAGCCTAACTGCCAGAAACTCAGCACTCAGGATGCTCAAAGTTTCACCTAGCAGAAAAAGGGCAAGGAAGGTTCTTCCTCACCCTCTGAGTCCAGCAGAATGCAGTTAACCCTCTCCTAACAGAGTCCAGGTCTGGGCTCCCCAGTTGAAGACAGACAGGGAACTACTGGAGAGAGTCCAGTGGAGGGTACAGACAAACAGCTCTGAGGAGCCAAGGCTGAGAGCCCTGCAGCTGTTGAGCCTCATGGAGAGAAGCAGCCCCAGAGGGGATCTGATCAAGGCTCAGCAAGAGCCAAAGGGTCTGGGGCTGGGCTCTTCTGAGTGGTGCCAAGTGACAGGACAAGGAACCATGGGCACAAACTGGGACCCAGCAGGTCCCATCAGAACAGGAGAAGAAGATTCTTTGCTGTGAGGGTGCTGGAGGCCTGGAGCAGGCTGCCCAGAGACATTGTGGAGTCTCCTTCTCTGGAGAGCTTCCAAACCCCCCCTGGACACTGTGATCCTGGGGGAGCTGCTGTGGTGCCCCTGCTTCAGCAGAGGGGTTGGACACAGTGTCCAGAGGTCACTTCCAACCCCCACCATGCTGTGTGACTCTGCAAGTCACAGCAGCTGCAGGCTACAGACTGCCTGCTACCTGGGGGCATCTTCCTGAGGCACCCCCCTGTGTACCTTCAGCTGGATCACAAAGCACCTCTTACAAAAGGGCAGTTTTGAGCCACAGCTTTCTCCTTACCCATAACTCAACACAGCCTCCTGAAAGCTGTCCAAGGTCAGCTGTGCCTCCTTCCTTCAGTGACCAAAACCAGGTCAGCACAACTGCCTACTTCAATCACCTCCCACCACCTAAGGCACTGGGAGCAGTGGGAGGGCTGCAGTGCTCACTGGGGACAGCTGTTAGAGGCTCAGGCTGACGTGAACAAGCAGGGTGGCTCCACAACCCCTCTGTTACAGCACAGAAATTGGGGCTACTGACAGAGAGGAGAAGAGGAGGAAGAGCCACTTTGGTTTCCAGAGCTGCCAGGTTTGTGCAAGCATGCAAACAAAACCCTTTCTGCTCACACTGCAGCTACCCTGGGTCAGGGGAAGAAGAGGAACAGACCCAAATCCACAGAGCTGTGTTCAAAGAGCAGCTGCTCTCAAAACGACTTCTTAGCTGTATCTGCAGGTGAGCCTGGGCATTGCAGGCTACTTTTTAGATCTATTGGCAGCCCATTTGAATAACAACCAGTTCCCATGAAGGACACACGGCCTGGTGTGTGAAACAATAGCTGCTGCAGAAGAGCTGAACCTGAGGAAGTGTGCAGGCATTAATTAAGGCAGAACACAACTGCGGAAGATATGCTGCTGGAAATAACTTTTGCTCAAGGTCACTGGGAAGTTGGTTTAATGTAATTAATTCAATAGCATTGAGGGAAAAAAAAAAGATTATTGGCATAAAGCAGTAATTCCTATGAAGCACAACAAGGAGCCAAGGACTGAGCATCACCTAGAAACAAACACTGCACCTCTGGCATCAGCTGCGCTGGGAGAGGGTTAAGGGGATTTTGCTGACTCACCAAGGCAGCTCAGGCATTTGGGATTCATAGCCTGGTACTGGGATCAAAGAATAGATTGGGTTGGAGGGGACCTTGAAGATCATCCAGTTGTAACCCCCCAGCCCAAGCATGGTCAAGGCCACCTCCCATCAGCCCAGGCTGCTCAAGCCCCTACCCAACCTGGCCCTGAACGCCTCCAGGGAGGGAGTAGCCACAACCTCCCTGGGCTACCTGTGCCAGTGTCTCACCCCCCTCATTGTCTGTGCTCCACAACCTCCCCGGGCAACCTGTGCCAGTGCCTCACCACCCTCACTGTCCTCCACAACCTCCCTGGGCTACCTGTGCCAGTGTCTCACCCCCCTCATTGTCTGTGCTCCACAACCTCCCCGGGCAACCTGTGCCAGTGCCTCACCACCCTCACTGTCCTCCACAACCTCCCTGGGCTACCTGTGCCAGTGTCTCACCCCCCTCATTGTCTGTGCTCCACAACCTCCCCGGGCAACCTGTGCCAGTGCCTCACCACCCTCACTGTCCTCCACAACCTCCCTGGGCTACCTGTGCCAGTGTCTCACCCCCCTCATTGTCTGTGCTCCACAACCTCCCCGGGCAACCTGTGCCAGTGCCTCACCACCCTCACTGTCCTCCACAACCTCCCTGGGCTACCTGTGCCAGTGTCTCACCCCCCTCATTGTCTGTGCTCCACAACCTCCCCGGGCAACCTGTGCCAGTGCCTCACCACCCTCACTGTCCTCCACAACCTCCCTGGGCTACCTGTGCCAGTGTCTCACCACCCTCATTGTGAAGAATTTCTTCCTCATCTTCAGTCTAAATCTCCCCTCCTCAAGCTTCAATCCATTCCCTCTCACCCTGTCACTCCCAGCCCTTGTCAAAAGTCCTTCCCCAGCTCTCCTGTATCCCACTTCAGGTGCTGGAAAGCTGCTCTAAGCTCTCCCTGGAGCCTTCTCTAAGCTAAACAGCTCCAACCCTCTCAGCCTCTCTCTATCCCCTCAAACAGAACAGGGAAGGAATTTCCTTTGGAAGCCAGGACCCAAAAATGTAACTCCAGAGGGGAAAACAAGAAGCATGAATTATGTTGAGATTTGCCATTGGAATGGGCTGCCCAGGGAGGTGGTGGAGTGCCCATCCCTGAAGGTGGCAAGCAAAGCCTGGATGGGGCCCTTAGTGCCATGGTCTGGTGGATTGGTTGAGGCTGGGTGAGCTTGGAGCTCTCTTCCAACCTGCCTGATTCTATGATAAATGTTGGCTGGTTTCCAAGGTAGTAAATAATAGGACTTGCTCCTTGGTATTCAGATGAGAATCTGAGTCTAGGATGAATTTCAGCTGTTCTCAAATAAAATACAAGTGAAAAAAAACCTATTTCAGCCTCTTTTGTTAAAGGCAGAGAGGTCAACAGCTTCATAGACCTTCTCTTCCCTTAGCTAGGAGCCTGCTCACCTTCTGGTCCAGCAAACAGGTTCCCCACTGCAGACAAGAACAAAAAAAAAAAGAGGAGGGAAGAACAGCAGCCAGGGGAGCATAAAACACCTCTGAGCACACTCCAGGCCCAACAAACCTCATTTAATACTTTTCAGTGCATTTTATTCCAGACAGCATCTGACCTATTTTAGGGCTCACTCTGAGCTGACTATAATTAACTGTAATTTGTACAGATTTCAATTTAATATATGAATTGGCTTGCTCAAAAAAAAAAAAAAAAGAGGGCAATTTCTAAAGCTAAAAAAAGGCAGAAACCCACTTCTGAAGTTCAAACAGCAGCCCCCAAAACATTGTGTATCAGGGCTAAGTAACACTCTTCTCAACACAACTCCAAGGTAACCTTTATAGAGAGGGTTTGATGTTGTCTCCAATCTTAGCACAAGGACAAAAATGTGATTTCATGCTCTGGGAAAAAAACAAACCTCTGTTTCCTCCACAAAATAATTCATAGTAGAATTTGTTTTCTCAGTGCCAAGTGAGGCTCTGTTATATTTCAGGGCTTGGTTGGTTGGGTTTTTTTTGTGAGGCATTAAAAGCTTTTTGCAGGCAACATCACAAGAACTGATGGCTCAAGCTACCCAAGGAAGAGGAGACTGGAAGAAAGCAAACATTCAGTTGTCAAAACCCTACATGGGTTACACTCTTCACTGCTCTTTCTAAGCTGCTTCATCTCCATAAGCTCCCTGCACAGTAACCCACTCAAAACAGGGTCTCCAAGTTACTGTGAACACCCAAGGAGAAGAAAACCTCAGGATTATTTGGGGGTAGAACCCATCAAGCTCATCTCTGGGACACAGACAGAAGATCAAAGCCTCATATGGAGGCTTTTCACCAGGTCATTTTTCCCCCTTTGTCCCCATTTCATCTACAGAGAAAGCTAATTACAACTTGGAGGTGTTCAGGGCCAGGTCTAGTGGAAGAGATCCCTTCAGAAGCTGGCAGGCAGCTCTAAGGTCCTTCTGCAACCTTCTCTTCTCCAGGCTGAACACTCTCAGCTCCCTCAGCCTGTCCTCACAGCAAAAGTGCTCCAGTCTTTGGATCATCTTTGTGACCTCCTCTGGATTGTGTCCTCCTTACCCTGGGGACACAAGAACTGGATGCAGTATGCAAGGAGAGGTCTAACCAGAGCAGAGGAAATCTTTCTGCCCTACATCTCCAATCTGTTACATCCTTCAGATTTCCATTTCTCTGGCAACTTCTGAACCAGGCAGCAGTTTGTGGAACTGAAGAGAGCAAGCCCAAGGAATCTTTTGTAAGGAAGGAAAGAGAGTTTGGGGCTCTTCATTCAGCCTGGAGAAGAGAA